>JAOXYA010078010.1:0-11404 GCA_028565675.1 Sorex palustris
TGCCAAAAACAGTAACAACAAGTCTCACAATGGAGACGTTACTGGTGCCCGCTTGAGCAAATTGATGAACAATGGGAAGACAGTGCTACAGTACTCTGGAGCTGAAGGGCCTCCTGGGGAGGTTCTGAGAAATGCCGCTCCCCGCCCACCAGCCAGAACAACAGAACAACAGTTACAAAGTGCCCAAGGTCACCTCCTCGGACCCTCACTGATCTGAGCTTTCTCTTTCTCCCCTGAAGCTTCAGGTGTTATCTCTCTTACAGGGAAGTCTCCCATCCTCACTGCCATTCCGAATGCGTGCTCCGTTGGCTTTCCTGGCTCTACCCAGCCAGCAGCCAGGACCCTCCAGTGCCTGGGCTCCCCCTTCCTGCCTGGTGCCTAACCCATTTTGCCATGTCTGAGCCAGAGAATCGCTTCCGCCTTCCACCTTGCTCTCACGGGCCCTACCACTGGTCAGAGACCACCCCACACTCAGCCAGCCCAGAAGCCCCGTCTGACGGGGCCCCAGCATGTGACACTTGGGCCCCGGCCAACAGCCAGCTCAGACTTCCTCACCGGAGGGGGCTGAGGGGAAGAAACTTCCAGAGCCAGAGAGACCATCTGGCGTCCAACCTGTTCTCCGCGAGCGTGTGTTCCGTGGAGTCGGTCAGCTGCCTGCCTTCTCGCTTCTAGTGAACGCAACAGTTCCTTGGCTCTGCCTGGGAGCAGGTGAGTCTCCCCACCCCTACCCCCACCCCCATGGAGCCGAAATGTGTCGCAGCTGAATTTGCCGCCACTGGTCCCACATCTCCTTCACCTCTTAACCGTCACTTCCACCCGCGTCCCTGACCCCACCTGCCCCTAGGCCTGACTCTCTCTCTCTCTGCCTTCAGTTTAAGGTGGTGCTTCTGCCTGCCTGAGGATGATATGGATTTGCTTTGGGTTTCTTGGTTTTGTCTTTTTTGTTTGTTTGGGGAGGCTGGAGTGACAGTACAGCGGGTAAGGCGTTTGTCTTGCACCTGGCCGACCCAGGTTCGATTCCTCCGCCCCTCTTAGAGAGCTTAGAGAGCCCGGCAAGCTACCGAGAGTGTCTCACCCGCACAGCAAAGCCTGGCGAGCTACCCGTGATGTATTCAATATGCCAAAATACAGTAACAAGTCTCACAATTTGTTGTGAGATGTTACTGGTGCCCGCTCTAGCAAATCGATGAACAACGGGAGGACAGTGACAGTGTTTGTTTGGGGGCCACGCCCAGCATGCTTAGGGATTGTCCTGGCTCTGCAGTCAGGGATCACTCCTGGCTGGGCTCGGGGGAATCATATGGGACGCCGGGGATCGAACCCGGGTCAACTGTGAGCAAGGAAGCGCCCTCCCTGCTATACTATTGCTGCAGCCCTATCACCGTAGGCGCTGGAATCTGCAAATTCTTCCTCCTTCTGCCCCAGCTCCTTACCCAGACGAAGAGGGTTTCTGCTGGCACCTGCCCTAGAACCGAAGCGCCACAAATGCCACGCGACACTCTGAGCCAGCATCTCAGCAAACAGTTCAGAAACAACCGGTGCCAGCAGAGATGTGAGGAGAAAGGAACCCTCGTTCACCGCGGGTGGGAAGGTTGCCTGGTCCTGCCTCTACTGAAAACAGCCTGGAGCCGTCTCCCAAAAAGTTAAAAATAGAACTACCATCTGACCCAGAGATTCCACTCCCTGGCATCTATCCTAAGAAAACAAAAGCAGTCATTTGAAAAGACATCTGCATATCTTCCTCAGAGTAGCCTACCCACAACAGCCGAGATCTGGAGACAGCCCAAGTGCCCAGTGACTGATGAGCGGATCAAGAAACGGTGGTACCTGGAGTCAGAAAGATCATACAGGCGGGAAGGCCCGTGCCTTGCATGTGGGTGATCCGGGTTTGAATCCTTGGCACAATCTCTAAGGTCTCCTGAGCACAGAGCCAGGAATAATCCCAGAGTACCTCTGGGTCGACCCCAAATTTATCCTCCCCCTAAAAAAGAAACTGTAGTCTATTTACACACAGATTGAATATTACTTAGATATAAGAGAAAATCTTGTCTCTTAGGGCTAGGGTGGTAGAGCAGTGTGTTGCTCAAGTGAGGCCCTGGGTTCAAACCTCAACACCCCATCACACATATATACGCGTGCGCGCGCACACACACACACACACGTAAAACAAATCTTGCTACAACTTGAATGGAACTGGAGGTGAAATAATGAATTTCATGTTAAGTCAAACAAGAGTTCTAGAGAAGAGGGGCTGGAGAGATAGCACAACAGGTAGGGCCTTTGCCTTGCACACGGCCGACCCGGGTTCGATTCCCAGCATCCCATATGGTCCCCTGAGCACCGCCAGGGGTGAGTCCTGAGTGCAGAGCCGGGTGTGACCCAAAAAGCAAAATAATAATAATAATAATAAAAATAAAAGAGTTTTAGAGAAGAACAAATGCTGGATTTCTTGCTCATTGTGGTAGATAAAAACAAAAACAAACAAACAAACAAAAGGAATGGAAAACAAACCAACCCTTGGGCTCTGACCATAACCCCAGATCAGCAATGGGGAAGAGGGACTCTTGGGAGGACTGGGAGGAAATGGGGTGGACCAGGAATGACACAGGCAAGGGGGGGAGGGTCTCTGGCCACTGCAGCACCCCTGTCCACTAAAAGCGTGGAAGGTCCCCATGGCAGGTGTGGTGGCTCTGTCCAATGCAGAGGCCCTCGGGAGAGACAGCATCCACAGACCACCTCGTGGAGAGAAGCCACTTACGCCACTCTTGAAGCCAAACTATACACTGGAAGATTTTCTAGAAGGTTCGCCTCACTGAACTACTCTGATGTGAGATGGTCTCTGACGACGGACCCATGGCTGAGGGTAGGCAGGGGGTCCTGACGCAGGCAGAAGGACAGAGGCAGCGCCTTCCACACAGAGCCGAGGTAGGAGATTTCAAACTGCAGAATTCCACGACTGTGGGAGACATCAAGAAAACCACTGGGCTGGGGCCTGAGCGATGGCACAGCACGGGAGGGGGCACTTGCCTTGCAGAAGGAAAACCCAGTTTGATCCCCGGCATCTCACATGGTTCCCCGAGCCCTCCAGGAGCGACTCCTGAGCATAGATCCAGGAGTAAGTCCTGAGCACCGTGAGGTGAGACCCAAAACCAAACAAATATACCAAAACCAAAAACCAAAAAAACAAAACAAACAAACAAACAAAAAAAACCAAGCAAACCACAGATTTTTTTTTTTGTTTCTTCCTTTTTGGGTCACACCCAGCAATGCTCAGGGGTTACTCCTGGCTCTGCACTCAGGAGTTACTCCTGGCGGTGTTGGGGGACCATATGGGATGCCGGAAATTGAACCCAGGTCTGCTGTGTGCAAGGCAAACGCCGTACCCACTGTGCTATCACTCCGGCCCCACAAACCACAGTTTTTAAAGGCAAAATCGAATGATCAAAATGGGGGTAGGCTGAGGTTGAGTTTGGGTCGGGGTAGCCTGAGCGTAAGCCTCTGAGAGGTGGGAACGGAGAAGAGTGACCGCGCCGGTCTCTGGTGGCGCCTGTCCCCGCGTGTGTGTTCTGAGCCGTCCCGGGCCCACGGGAGCAGCAGAAATGGGCCACGGCCCTGGCGGGCGAGGAGACGGATGGCACAGAAACCTGGAACCGCCGCAGGGATCCAATCTTAGTAATGGCCTAACCTCCTTGAGCAGGAAGGATTGCTTTTAGCAGCTCCGTCCCCAGGGGCTGCCGTGGGCGGGAGTGAGCGAGATGCGAGCGTGAGTTCCCAGAACCCGGCCAGGCTGTCCCGGCCTGAAACGCACACGTCCCCGGGGCGTAATGCCAATAGCCACGTGACCTGGGAAGGCGGTGGGGACCCACCCCGGCTTCCTTTGCCCCAGCCCACCCTCACCCTCCCCGCCCCCCCTCCCACCACAGGTCTCTCTGCCCTTTGGAACATTCCTGCCTGTTGACAACTTCCCACATCAAACCCCTCAACTCTGAGCTCTCGCTCCAGCGCCAAGTCAGACTTCTGACCACGAGACACAGTTCTGGGGGTCCCCTGGTGGCTCCTGAGCCTCTTGCCCCCTGCCCACCAAGTCCCAATCTCCGGCTCGGCAATGTGGGTCTCTCCCTCCGGGGCCAAGATCGTCGCTGAGCCGGGGGCTCTCCTCATTTTACACTGGAACCCGCAGCCGTCTCTGCCCCCTGCGCTCTGGGGGCTCTGCAACGTAGTCTTTTTTTTTTTTTTTTGCTTTTTTTGGGTCACACCCAGCGATGCTCAGGGGTTACTCCTGGCTTTGCACTCAGGAATCTCTCCTGGTGGTGCTCAGGGGACCAGATGGGATGCTGGGAATCGAACCTGGGTCGGCCACGTGCAAGGCAAACACCCTACCCGCTGTGCTATTGCTCTAGCCCCCTCTGCAACATAGTTTAAAATTCCAGTCCAAGAGGCTCTGCAGGGGAAGTCTCTCTCTTCTGCCCCCACAAAGCCCCAGACACTATTTCTGCTCCGCACAGGCTACCTGCATCTCTTACCGCGTCACTCCTGAGATGCCAGCTGTGCCCCCAGAGAAAGCACTGGGCTTCCCTGACCTTCCAGATGGACAGGCCGACTCCCCTTGGGAATTTAAGGTTTTTTTGTTTGTTTGTTTGTTTTTTATTTGAAGCATCTCGGTGACCTTCCCACTTCAGTCCCCAAAAGCTCCTGACTTTCCCCTTAAGGTCACAGGGCAGGACACTCAGTGGCTGTTCTCTGCTTCAAGGATCCGACTGCCAGGTCGCGGGCCATCAAGCCTCCTCTGTCACTAGCAGCGTGGTTAAGGCAATCTTGCGCAGGAGGGTCTCCGGGAAACCCCTCAGTACCTGCTGCTTCCCTGAGACCCTCCCTCCCTGCAGACGCCAGCCACTCCCCCGCCCCGGCCCCCTCACTCACACCCAGCCACCACCTCGGGAGCACTTTCTCATGAGGATCCTCGGTGTTCTGCAGGGAAGGAGCGAGCACCAGAAATGAGAAGCCCCTCCCCACCAACCCACACAGGCCCTTGCGAGGGGGGGGGTCACCCAGAAAGCGAGCTGCCCTCTGGGCTGTCTGACAGGAAATTAGTGACCGACATCGGGCCCACGGAAATCAAGCTCACAGGTTCAACAATGTCCTGCCCTCATCCATCTCCTGATGGGTCCCGGGACACCCCACTCAACGCGGCCAAGAATTCACTTTCTGGGGCCGGGGCCTGGGACAGCAGGCTAGGCATTTGTCTTGCGTGTGGCCAACTCAAAACCCTGGATGTTTCTCCGGGCCCCGCCCAGAGTGTGTCCTGAGCACAGAGCCAGGAGTAGACCACGAGCACCGTGGGGTGAGGCTCCCCAAACCAAAATTGAAACCGGACAAACAGAAAGAACTCAACTTTCCTAAAGCAGTGCTCAAGGTGGGACCTGCCTGTCTAGAGAATCGCTCAGAGCCCTGCCAAGTCCCTGGGGCCAAGGACAACATCTTTTCCACCTGTCTCCCAGCTGGACCTTCCAGACTGCCCGTGACGTCGCCCGCGCCAGAGGACAGCGGGGCCGCGGCCATCTCCACCCCGCAGTTGCCCAGCCTCTGCTCGAGGGAATGTGAAGCAGGAGTGTGCCACTCCTGTCTCAGTGTCCTTTCCTTACGTTCCTCTTTCAGTGGCTCCTGCCCCCCCCCAAAGACGCCACGGGACCCCCTTCAGCTCTGACTGCTACAGAATCTCAGCACCCAGCGGCCTTCCCCTCTCCCGCCTGGCAGAGCCCAGCTGCCGCCCGCGGCTTTGCTGTCCCCTATTATGGCACGGCAGCAGCACTGAGTCAGCTGCTTCCTTGGGGCTCCCTGGACAGGCCATGAGATCTGCCCGAGGAGCCCGGTCAGGCCCACTCGGAGCCAGAGTCCCAGGGTCCCAGGGGCAGTGGGGAGTGGCAGGCGGTGGTGTTCAGGCGGTGTGGCTCTCAGGCCCTAACGGTGACTCCAGGCCAGGACCCAAGCCTGGAACTGGCTTCCCGGAAGCCTCCTCAGTAACTGCTGCAGTGAACGGACGGTTTTGGCAGTTCCTTTGTTTCTGAGTCAGCTGTGCTGCTCTGCCCAGCCCAGTCTTCGAGGAAACCCTTGTCTGCTAGGCAGCTTCTTCGTCCGTTCACTTACTCAGCCATCTGGCAACTCTTCCTGTGAGCCCTCACCGAATCCCAGGGATTCAGGAGAAAAACACAGTGGCCAGTGGTGAACTCGAGTCCCTTCATGTCTTAGTACAGCAGAGACCTGGGGACTTGGAGATCTTGGCTGGGTGTCCCCTTCCAACACGGCCTAATGTTGAAGATAAGGGAAACAATTTCCTTCCCTTCTTCGGTATTCTGCCGGCACACAGAAGGCTACCCACGTTTCGTGATCAGGCCGACACGTTCCATTGCGCAGATCACCACGGTTAGGGCTGGCGCTGAGAGGATCCTCTCCCGGCAGCTGGAAGCTGTGAACTGGATCATCTTAAGCCCCTCAAGGTAGGAACTGCAGGCTGGAGTGAAGCACCGTGGGTAGGGCATTTGCCTTTCATGCGGCCAACCTGGGTTCGATTCCCAGAATCCCAAATGGTCCCCCGAGCACTGCCAGGAGTAATTCCTGAGTGCAGACCCAAGAGTAACTCCTGTGCATCACTGAGTGTGACCCCCCCCCCCCAGAAAACCATAGGAATTTCAGGGGCTGGAGCACTAGGACAGCAGGTAGAGCATTGCCTTGCATGCACGGCCGACTCAGGTTCAATCCCCAGAGGGGCCAGATGTTCAGTGAATCTCGCCAGACCTACACACTCCCCAGCGAACATCCATTCCCCTCGCCCTTCCCCAAGGGGGAAACGTCACTTGGCCGCCGAGCACGGAGGCTTTCCGAGTCAGAGCAAAACGGGAGTCCAAAGGATGAAGCTTCATTTACTTACTTACAGGTTGACCTGGGACTCTACTTCCGGGTACTTCGCAGGCCACGTCTGCAGGGGCGGGATGCCGAAGGACAGAGACGACTTGGCCTTCCAGAGGAGCGTCTGCGCCATCTGACTCCCGCAGGCCGTCTTCGTCAGCGGGTCCATGAGTGGGCCTGGAGGCTGCGGCGCGGGACCGAAGCAGGAGGAGTTGGGAAAGGCACTGGGAAGAGAGAAGGGCAGCCCGTCACTGCAGGGCAGGGCCGAGGCCTGGGGACCCGTCCCCGACTATGAGCCCCTCTCAGAAACAGACTGAGCCTGCGCACACAAGGGCTGAGGCCGGCCTTGCCGCGGCCCCAGGACCCACCGAGGCCAATCACGGTCCCCTGCCAGGGGAGCTGTCACCCTGGCAGGGAGGTCAGGGGGACCCAAGGGGGGAACGCGGTCTTGTTTCATCTCCAATTTCCAACAGAAATCCCAAGCAAAGGCCTGGCAATAAAGGACGCGGCAGAATGCATCTGCATGTGACAGTAACGGTCTGGGGGCCGCTGGCCACAGGCGCTTTGTGAGCTGACCAAGGATTATTCGGGGTCATGCCTGAAACCCCAGAGCTCCTCCTGCTGAGGGTGCAGGGCAGAAGGTGGGGGCAGCTCTGAGGTCGCCAGGGACACGGCCAGCATGGGAAGCACCCTTGATTCTCGAGGGTGAAATGAGGGCCGGCACACGCCACACGCTCGGACCCAGGTTCGATTCCTCCGCCCCTCTCGGAGAGTCTGGCAAGCTACCAAGAGTATCTTGCCCGCACGGCAGAGCCTGGCAAGCTCCCCGTGGTGTATTCGATATGACATAAACAGTAATAACAAGTCTCACAATGGAGATGTTACTGGTGCCCGCTGGAGCAATTCGATGAACAACGGACGACAGTGCTACAGTGTTATATAATATATATATGTGTGTGTATACACACACACACATATATATATATATATATATATATATAAAAAGCACACAAGGCTCAACCTTTAACAACATGTTAGTGATCTCTTATAGAAGGGCTTAATGGACCCTGGGTGAAATACATCAATCTCCACACTCTTTCCTCTAAGGATACTACTTTGTAGCACTATCAGTGGTTTTTCATAACAAACAACACAAAATATATTATTTTGGTTCTGCTTTGGGGCAGGGATTGAGGTTTGGGATGGAAACATCCTAAATATGGTGGTGGGAAGGTGTAATGGTGGTGGAACTGGTGTTTGACTATTAAATGTAATCAAATATTGTGAACTTTACCTTTAAAAATAAAAAATGTAGGGGCTGGAGCGATATAGCACAGTGGGTAGGGCGTTTGCCTTGCACACAGCCAAACCCAGGTTCAAATCCCAGCATCCCATATGGTCCCCTGAGCACCGCCAGGAGTAATTCCTGAGTGTAGAGCCAGGAGTAACCCCTGAGCATCGCTGGGTGTGACCAAAAAAAAAAGCAAAATAAATAAATTAAATAAAATAAAATAAGCAGCATAGACAAAAGCAAACATGTACTGAGGAAGGCTATCAAAGGAATGCACGATGGCTAGGGATGTGACTTCAATGCTCTATGCCTGACATGCAAGATCCAAGACCTAAATTTAATCCCCAGCACTGAATCACCACACCACGACCACAACTCTAAAGTGCCAAGGACAAGTCCAGTAGGTCCCCAAATATTGCACAGCAGGAAGAGTGGACAGGCACTAACCATAGGCCCCTCCACCCCATGCCAAATCTGACCACGCATTTGAGCCAGAAGTTGGATCTGGGCAGAGACTTTTTGTATCTGTCTCAAGGTATGTGCTTTCCAGACTCTGCTCCAAGGATAGAGCTTTGATATAGGTATTGTATTTCTGGCACCGCATGTATTTCTGAAAAAAGTCTGTATGAAACTTTGCATTTGAAGGAAAACATCTTGAGATTGCCCAAAACAAAAACCGAAGTAACTACCATTGTGTACTTGTTATCCACTCATTTGATTACCTGCCTCTTTCTTCTGCTCTCTTAGTCTTCACATGCAGGTTGTTTTCCAAGTAATCCAAGAAGAACTTAGGTTGGACTCCAGCTACATACCAATGGCCAATTGGACAAGGGAAAGAAAAATGAAAACTATGGAAGCACCCACATGTGGAGGAAAAAACCCTGACGTTAGATGTCAAGTTGATCAAATAAGAAATAACAGTCAATGTTCCTTGTCTTATGTGTTGAACACCAGAGGCTACACATGCTTAATTAATTGGATCATCATGACTGTGATCATAATGCGTTGCATGTGGAAAGCCAGGTTTCAGTCCCTGACATCACATGGTCCCCAGAGCAACCCCAGGTGTTCCACCGCCACTCCAGACTCTGGGTTTGGAGGGGCCTTGAGTACCTTGGATGTGGTCTAGAAACAAAACAAGGAGGAAGGGAAGGAGGGAGGGAGGGAGCAAGGGAGGGAGGGAGGGAGGTAGGAGGGTGGAAGAGGAGAGAGCGAAAGGAGGGAAGGAGTGAAAAGAGGGGAAGAGAGAAAAGTGGGAAGGAAGGTGGAGGGGGGAAGAGAAGAAAAGGGAAGGGAGAGGAAAGGGGAGGAGATGGGCGCAAGGGGAGAGAAAGGGAGGAGAAGGAAAGGAATAGAGGAAAGGTGGAAATAGAAAGGTTTCCTCCTGGCTGTACACAGGGATCATGCTTGACAGGCTCCGAAAAACATAAGTGGTGCCAATAATCGATCCTGGTCCGCCAATCTGAAAGGCAAGTACCCTACCTGCTGTACTATCTCTCTGGCACAATTGTGGCAACATAACTTCTAAGCAAAGTTAAATTTTGAAAACTTACAGAGAAGATATAAAAATGTTCTTGTTACTCCAGATGTAAAACCCAGTGTCAAATCCATTTTCTCTGAATGAAGCAAGAAAGTGAAAATGCTGACGTATGAATAAGTTAAAAGCCACAAGAACCAGGGATATGGCTCAGTGGTATATCACATGCTTCATATTTGTGACATCCTGGGTTTGATTCCTGGTACCACAACACAAGAGCATACATAATAACCCAAAACAACATTAAAAATGTTTTTCAAAACTTGATTTCCTGTGCATATCAGGGGCCAAACTAGTTTCAAGTGAGGTTAGAGTGGTAGGAGAGACGAGAGAAACATAGAGGGAAGAGTCACCCCAACTCTTCCTCCTTATCATCTTCCTCCTCAGCTGACAAACTCCTTAGATCCTCTACAGGAATCAGGAGTCAGCCATGCAGTCAGAATGCATGATTACTTTCATGGCCTAAGCACTGGAACAACAATTTTGCAGTTTAGTTTGGTCCAACATATCACCATGTGAATGTCAGTATCTCCAAGACAACTAAGTTGACGAGTAGAGACACATGAGAAGAGACAGGTTAATAAGGATGAATTTTTATTCAAGTGCATCTAATACATAAATGCACAGAAATAGATTAGGGACACAAATTGAGAAAATGGGTAGGGAAGAATAAAAGCCAATATAAGTAGTAGAAGTTGTCATTCTGCCAATTTAATTCTGCGCCCACTGCAGAGCCTGAGCCGTCCAATTAGAGACATCAGTCAATGAAAATACATCACTCTGGTGAATCTATAAGTCAGTGTACTCTTCTTGGAAGTCCAGTGCTCCATGACATCCAATGCACTCACTTGGTGGCTATAATGTTGCAATATTGAAGTCCTCAAATGTTGGGAACGGAGAAAGGCACTGTAGCACTGTCCACATCTGTGTCCATCTTTGATCTGGGGATAGGCAACTCAAAAGTCAAAAACATTACAAAACTATTTGCAAGATTGAAGATCCCAGAATGCCCAGTTTCACTGGTGCCACTGAGGACCACCAGGATCAAGAAAACCACCTAACCACCTACACTTGTAAGAGTCACCACAACAAATAAGAAACGTGTCCTTGACTGCATCAGAGAACCTGGGGCTCACCTAACCATGGAATATCCAATGTATGTCCCACTGTCAGCTCTGTCTAATTTTCATACTTGTCTGCCCCCCTCTGCATGGTTAGGTGAGTCCCAAGTTCTCTGATCCAGTCAAGGGCACGTTTCTCATTTGTTGCAGTGAGTCTTACAAACGTAGATGGTTAGGTGGTTTTCTTGATCCTGGTGGTCCTCAGTGGCACCAGTGAAACTGGGCATTCTGGGATCTTCAATCTTGCAAATAGTTTGGACTGCTTTTGACTTCTGAGTTGCCTATCCCATAATCAAAGATGAACACAAGCAGATATGTTGAAAGATGTTTCTTAAGTTAGTGCTTGCCATTCATCTACGTCTAAATCACTTTCCTTTTGCCTATTGGGCCCTGCCTGGGACCTTTGATTGATCACATAACTTTAGGTGGTTGGACAGCAGCTGAAATAGGTGAGGCAATGGAACAGAGGATGGGGAAAGGGTGACATGTGGGAACAGTGGGACAGGAAGAATAGGGTTCCACGGTACAGGGGACAGATGGAAAGGTAAAGGC
>JAOXYA010078016.1:0-11404 GCA_028565675.1 Sorex palustris
TTTAAAATTTTTATTAGTGAGACACCATGAGGTACAGTTGTAGACTTACAAATTTTGTGCTTGGGTTTCAATTATACCCATGATCAAATACCCATCCCTCCACTAGTGCCCATTTCCTATCACCACGAATCCCAGTATCCCTCCCACCCTCCATCCCCCCCATCCCACCCTGCCTCTGTGACAGGGTATTCCCCTTTGTTTTCTCTCTCCTTTTGGGTGTTGTGGTTTGCAAAAGAGAAATAGCTTCTTTTAAGGGAAGGACCTTCCATTGCTGATTGTATGATGATACCTATGTGTAATTGTTACCCCAACCACTCATGCTGGGGGATTTAACTAGGCTGTAAAGAGGCGAAAGGGATTCCAGAGCCAGAAGGAGAATGAAGGGGGATCGAAGAGGAGAATGAGTAGCGTGGGGGAGGAAAAAGCAGGAGGCGAATCAGAGGAGAATGGAGAGGAGAGCGGAATAGACAACTTGGTTCCTTCCTCCACCTGCCCATCACCATCGACCTCCCTAGGGTGGGGGAAGTGGCCCAAAACTACTGAGCTCGGGTGACGGGAGAGATAGAGCACCTCTGCCCCTTTTGTGTTTACACACCCACTTGCTTGGATACTCCATTTTGGGGACTTTTAAAGACAGGTAACCACAGCTCTTAAGACTGAAATTGGCTGGATGGCTGCATTCTTTCAACTCCTGGGTGCATGCTGCTCTTACAACCATGAAAATAAAGGGCCATTCTGGGCCCCCTCTCATCTCCCCACTCGACCTCCAGCCCAGCATACAGCTTCCTGCAGCGTGTTGGCCTGGAGCCTCGTGCCGTAAACTTTCTTCACTTCCTTCTCCCTCCTTGGGGCTCAGATAAAGGCTGCTTTTGTAGACAAGTCCTCTGACCTCACGGATTGGGTGCAGGCAGCTTCCCCTGCCCCCAGGTCTCCACCAGTCTTTGGGGAACCAGTTCTTTTAACACCTGGCACCAGCCTGCAGACAAAGAACTCAGGCTGTTGTATTGCGCCTGGTGTCTCAGGCCGTAAAACTGCAGGTCAAGTTGTTAAACCGATTCAGGTAGACAGCCAAATAGGGCCAAGGCTGCCTGCATCTGGGTTTTGGCAGACAGAGTCCTTTCTCCATCTGTGGGAGCCTTGGTGTGGCCTTTCTCTCCGGGAGGCAATGCTGGTATAATTTATTAGTCCGTAATTGTTGAAAGGAATAGTCTCTCGGACCATTCGTTCAGGCCAAAAATGTGTCTTTATTAAGCGTTCTGTGTGTGTGAGTTGGAATTTACCATCTTACTATTGGGAATCATTTTCTCCAAGAGCAGTGCTCACCTCTGCTGTTCCCAGGCCGAGAATATCCTGAGCGTATATCCTGTATGAAAAGCCGTCTCTCTCCTCTGCTCACTGTTCTCCTTCCCAGCCACCATCTGCTGCCAATATCAGCAGTAGCATGATGAATCGTAAGGACGAGAACTGGAGAGATGGCACAATGGGCAAGGTGCTTACCTGGCATGTGTTGACCGGGTTTGATCCCTGGCACCATATACAGAGGAGTGATCCCTGGGCACAGAGCCAGGAGTTAGCCTATAAACACTCCTGCATATGATGGCCGCCCCCCTGCAAATAACCCAAATCAGAATGACAATAAGGATTATCCTCACAAAATGATAAAAAGGTTTTGAGCCAAGCACTCTGCAAGTGTGGTTTTGTCCAACACTTGCATCAACGTTATGAAGTCAGCACTAGCACAACAGTAATGTTATGAGTAACCCTATTTCACAAGTGAGCAAAGAAAACACTGAGGGGAGAGGACCGTTACCAAGACTCAAGCAGCAGCAAGGTGCAAGCCCAGCATGAACTGGCCCCAGGACTCATGCCCTGCCCACCCACAGCTCCCTGCCCACCAACAGCCCCTGAGCTGGGGCACCTGTGCGCGAGGCTGTGGTGGGACTCCGGGTGCAGGCCAAGCGCTGCTATCAGGGAGCATGTCAGTGTGAGGATGACTCCCGCCGGCTCCTGGACCCTGCCTACCACCCTGATGGGCCCAAGAGTTTCAAATGACTACAGCAGCAAAAGAATTGTTGTAGACGTGTGGCGAGAGCCACTATCTCTTGTACAGACCTTTGTCCCACGTGCTGTTAGAAAAACAACAAAAAAACAGTCGATGGTTTAAAAGCAGGTGACCAAAAAAACATTAAAATAAAGACACCCTCATTCCTCATTCCAGATTTTCTTACAGAGGCTGGCGGGCCTGAAACAGCACCTCCAAGTCAGCAGAAGGGCGGCCAGTGGTGGGTAAGGCCTCAGAGGTGTCCACCCTTCCCCCAACCAGAACTGGAATCCAGAGAGAACGGGAACTGGAACTCCTCGGCCAAAGGACTTTTGCTTTTAAGTTCAGATTCCGGCTTTCCCACGCAGTCTGAGCATCTCACACCTGCTCCAGGGATCCCTGTTGTTACCTTGAAATCCTAATTCAATGGCTATGTATAAAATGAGAAGCCTCAACCCTATATACAAGATAATATCTATAAAGAATTTGTAGCGTCATAGATGGTCAACAGAAAATCGGCCTGTTTACTTTATAAGAATGTTTTAAAAAGTTGTATTTTTGCTTCTCGTTTTCTTGGATATTTGGTTTTGAGATCCTGTTCCAGATAAATGACCCCCCAATCACCATCTATGACCCCAAGTAAAGTGTGAGAGATAGCAAGAAAATGGATAACATCAAGTGCCTGAAAGATTAGCCAATAGATGTGCACGTAGCGAAAGACAAATGGAGACAAGTGCAAACTGTGATTGTCCTTTACCGACTGTGTTAGTGGTGACACAGGGCTTATCAGTGATAAGGTTAAGTATATACATAGATCAGCCTAGACGGGGTGAGTGTACATGCTCTGCGTGCAGGAGGTCTAGTTTGATCCCTAACTCTGGATTGTTCTTCGCCTGCCCTTCTCCCAATTCTAGGAGTAACAGAAATACCAGGTGTGACCCCTTCCCCCAGCCCAAAACAAAAACAAAAATGTTCAAATTCCACAGTTTCTGATGGGAAAATAACATGAATTAACAGATTTTTGTGACTGTCAAAAATGCTGTGACATCAAGTACATTCAGGGCTGCCCACAGTAGAAAATTGGCTCTGTGGCAGAGATTAGTGGGTGTTCCACGACCTCCCAGAAAACGAAAGCTTAATTCCACAAGGCAGAGATTAAGAGAGGAGAGACAGTTGCAGAGTGGAAGGAAACTGCCTAGAGAGCTGCTTTGGGGTGTGTTCCGCAGAAATGAGAAGAAAGAGGATGAACAGAATGTGAAAAGACTGGAGTAGTGAGGACGCCTTCAGAAAATGGTTGGTCTTGAAGAAATAGAATCTACTTCAACTCTCACATTCTGTAGTTCCATGTTCTAGAACGTGTGTGTGTGTGTGTGTGTGTGTGTGTGTGTGTGCCCATCTTTGGCAATGCTCAGAGGCTACCCCTGGCTTGTTGCTAGCTAGTGTGTGTGTGGGGGGGTCACTCCTAGTGGTGCTCTGGGGACCATATGGTGCCAGGGATGAACCTGGCCACTTGCATATAAACCGCATGCCCCAGCCCTTTGGCCAACTCCCAGGTTCTAGAAATCCCTTCTGAGAAAGAGAAATGAGTATGAGAATTTGTTTAGGAGAATGCACTGATAAACTGTGAATGAATGAGGCAAAACCTCTGAACCGGAGGACCCTTGCCTTGGTCTCATTCTCTGCAGATCCACAGGGGCACTTTAGATGTGGATGGAGCTGGAGAGGGCACTTTGAGGACTCCCTCGGTTTGTAGCCAAATCTGCCATTGAAACAGCTCGCATCTAGGAGAGACGGAGGGTTTGAGGAAGAGACTAACAGCCACTCTATACATACCTCTTGCCCGTTTGTGGGGATCCAGCACCTTCTCCAACCAAATCTGGAGTTTGCTTCCTGACGTCACTTTGGAGCCTGAAGGCACATATCTGTAGGGCAAATGTGACGGTACTGTGTTGGGGCAAAGGGCCTGAGGTGCCAGATCAAAGGACTGGAGCATGGGGCTGGAGGGATAGCGCAGCGGGTAGGGCGTTTGCCTTGCATGTGGCCAACCCGGGTTCGATTCCCAGCATCCCATATGCTCCCCTGAGCACCGCCAGGGATACTTCCTGAGTGGAGAGCCACGAGTAACCCCTGTGCATCGCCAGGTGTGACCCAAAAAGCCAAAACACACACACACACACACACACACACACACACACACACACACACACAAGGACTGGAGCATGCAAAGGGTCCCTGTTTCAATTCCTAGAACTACATGGTCTCCTGTGCACTGTTGGTAGAGCATGGCCTAGTGTAACCCAGCACTGCTCGGAGCTCCCCACTCTATTTATAAAATCAAAACTGAAATGGAGTTTTGGGCCACACCTGGTGGTGCTCAGGGCTTCCTGAGCACTCCTGGCTCTGTGCTCAGTGATCACTCCCTCTCACTGTACTATCTCACTGTCTGAAGCCAGACAGTCTGGGTTGGAATTCTGATTCAATGGCTATGTATAAAATGAGGAGCCTCACCCCTATATAACAAGATAATATCTATAAAGACTTTGTAGCGTCATAGGTAATCAACAGAAAATTGGTCTGTTTATCTTTATAAGAATGTTAAAAAAAGGTGTATTTTTCTTCTCATTGTCACGTATATTTCTCTTCCCTCTGCCACAGATTTCAGCAGCTTTGGCCCTTGAAGAACAAGCATGGGTGGGGGACCGTGGGTGGGCGGGTTGGAGGATATAAGCTCTCAGTAGAGGCAGCCGCCACAGCCCCCTCCCCGTTCCCATGGAAAGCTCATCACTAGCAATTTTAATAATAAGCCCCTTGTTCGCTGTGGAACTCAGTCTCTTCTGTTAGGGGCTCTCCGGGTGGGATTTCTGCAACCAGCTCCTCCAAGTGCCAGCTGTGGGTCCTCAAACGTGCCAAGCATGTCCCCCACTGGGATATTTTTGCTTGCTTGTTGATGTTTGTGTTTTGTTTTTTCACCAGAAACATTTTGACCCCGATAGATGCAGGATTCCTTTTCTTTCTTCATTCTAATAATACTACATTTGAGGGGTGTGGGGTGTTGGGGAGATTGGGCCACACCTGGCGGTGCTCAGGGCTTCCTGAGCACTCCTGGCTCTGTGCTCAGTGATCACTCCTGGTGGCGCTCAGGGGACTGGGTTCTGGGAATTGAACCTAGGTCAGTGGCATGCAAGGCAAATGCCCTACCCTCTCACTGAACTATCTCACCAGTTCCTCAAATGCGACCGTCAATGGGGCAGCCTTGTATGGAGCAGCCAGGAGAGCGCGTACCTTCCTTTCCCTGAACACCATCTGCCTGATACCCACATAAGTGGTCCATCTCTCTGGCCTCATTGATGAGTGCTCCACTGGCTGAAAATAGAGCTCCTTGCCAGGATCTAGAATTTGCCGGCAGAGAGTAGAACTCTGTGAACATTCTGGGATCATGTTCTTTTATTTTTATTTTTTAATGTAGGAGTACTGCTATGTAGCCATTGCTTAAGCTGATTGAATTGGGCATGGACTCCACATTACTTTGATTTTAAATTCAGAATGTTAATTTTTTTTATTAGTATTATTTATTTATTTTTCCATCATGGCGAAATATTTACAAAGCTTTCCTGTTTGAGTTTCAGTCATACAGTGATCTATCATCCAACCCTCCACCAATGCACATCTTCCACCACCAAGGTTCCCATTATGCCCCCCATCCCACCCCTCTCCCTGCCTCGATGGCAGACAATCTCTCCCATACTTTCTTTTGCATTGCTTGTTATGAATAGCATAAGATGTCGAGTGGCCGCGAGAGCCGCCATGTGCTCCTGGAATTCTAAAATTTTAGATAATTCCGGTCTGGAGAAATCTCTGCAGCAAGCTGCTTGGTTCGAAGATTCTTTTGTGTGTCTCTGGACTGGGCAGCTCACTGCAGAGATGCCGCCAGACTTTAAGCCAGGCCAACTTCACCGGGGTGCTTCAGATGGGGGTAGGCGTCGACCCACCACCTGCCCCCTAAAAAACCCCAGCTGCCACCAACTTCCAGAACCCAATGAAAAGTGCAGGTACACGGGTTCAGTGATGGCAAACTCCAGGCCTCAAGGGATAGGGGATGGGCCGGTCCTTCTCATCCCCCCACAACCCGTCCCCATGGGGCCCTGGAGGTCACGCCCACAATCGCCTCAGCTGTCCCAGGAAAAGCTTCACCTCAGATCATCCTGATTCCCTCTGAGTAATGGGTCTGATGCCACATGACAGTTCCTAGGGAGGGAATGAGCCACCTGCCTGCACGGGGTGGGCTACGTGGTGGGCTATTCTTCCTTTAGCATCCCTGCTGCTGCTAAAGTTAAATAATAACAGCAGGAGAATGAGCAGGAGCTCCTAGAAGAATCAGACACTTACTCACAGAAAGAAGCAGGACAAAGCTCTCCCCGCTTCTACTGCGTGGCACAGAATAATCCCTGGAAATGGGGAGCACTTCCCAGTCAGTCTTTCAATGGCCCAATTGTCTGGTGCCCAGAGCATTTGGAGCTGTTTATAGACGGGCTTTCACACTCCAGCCAGGAGAGTCTCCTCCCGATTGTGCAGCTGAAGGTAAACCTTTAGTATGTTTCCCTTTCACACAACGATTGCATTTTATTCACGTGGAAGATCATGTTTCCTCCTTTGGCCCTTAATGGGCGGATCGTGTTGAAGTGATTATTCACCAGCAGTTCACGTGCTGTCGAAACCTGTATTTCAAAGCCGTGTCTGACATTGGAAATGAACTCGATTGGCTTGGAACGTCTCTGTGTTGGCTTTTGGCCTTGCTGGGCAAAGGGAGTTTTCTCAGCTGACATTCAAGCTTTGGATGGGAAGTGGTTGGGTGGATTCTGCTGCAAGTCTTCAAGGAGGAAACATGTGAGGATTATTAAGAATATAATTACATTTGATATGGCATTGACTTAAAAAACTAACTGATCAAAGTAAACGACTCACTGGGTGGGGGAGAAAGGACTGGGGGGAAAAAGCATTCAATTCTTAGATAATTCATTCAGCATTTAGATAGTTTGTATTCTGTCTTCCATAATGGGCAGCACTGGGAACATTTGTCCTTGTCACTAGAGCTTGCTGTTCACAGAGGATCCTCACTTGAAACACCTTTCCTTCAGGATGGGGGGGAAATATGACAAAATATATGGGTCTGTCAGTGCCTGCTCCTTTACTGGATGCGTAATGGTGGAGGTGGGGCTGGAGACATAGTACAGAGGGTCAGACTCTTATCTAACATGGAGCTGACCTGGGTGATTGATCCCAAGCACCGCATATGATCTCTAAGCTTGCCAGAGATGGTCCCTAAGCAGAGAGCCAGGAGTAAGCCCTAAGTACTATAAGGTTTGGTCCCAAAGCCTACCTGTTTCCCCCACCCCCAATAAAATAATGGTGGAGTCGCAGAGAGGAGAGGCCGAGATCATGATAGCTTTAGCTTATTAGGGATCTTCAAGTATGTTAAAAACCAAATTGGGAACAAGGATACACATATTCCCTTTGTATTTTGTTTTGTTTATTTTTGGGTCACACCTGGCTGTGTTCAGAAGTTACTCTTGGCTCCGCACTCAGGAATTACTCCTGGTGGTAGTAGGGGGACCATATAGGATGCCAGGGATCGAACCCGGGTTCACCATGTGCAAGAGGCAAATGCCCTCCCCACTGTACTGTCGCTCTGGTCCACACAAACTCACTGTCTTTATTTTACCCAGGCTTATCTTAATAAGATGGTGGGTCTTTAAATATAGGATCTCTGAGTCACTGTGCTGGGCCACAGAAGAACTGGAATCAGGGGGCTCAATATGATGGCTGAATAGGTGTAAATAATCACAAATCAGAATTTTAAACATTAGGGGACTTCAGAGATCAGGAGGTGAAGAACATGATTTCCTAGGGAAGAGCATGAAGAACTGAAGAAAGTTGCTTAAGGTTGGCCGCCGCCCACACCTGAGCCTCCTGTTTCCTTGTCAGACCTTTTTCCACTGGCAGAACAAGTTTTAGAGCAGGAAGTAGCTGGCTTGGGCCTTCATGCAGTGTCCTTTAGTTTTTTTTTTCTTTTTTAAATTTTTATTAATGAAACACTATGAGGTACAGTTGTAGACTTACAAATTTTTGTGCTTGGGTTTCAATTATACAATGATCAAGTAACCCATCCCTCCACCAGTGCCCATTTTCCACCACCACGGATCCCAGTATCCCTCCCAACCCCAGACCCCCATCCCACCTTGCCTCTGTGGTAGGGCGTTCCCTTTTGTTCTCTCTCTCCTTTTGGGTGTTGTGGTTTGCAGAAGAGGCATTGAATGGCAATCATATTTGGTCTACAGAGTCCTTTAGTTTGAATTCTACACAAGAGAAAACAGAAGTCATTCTCCCTCCAACTCTCATTTTCCAGGCAGTGAGGCTGAGTCCAGCTTCCCAGTGAATTTGTCTGGGTTACGCTGTTAGGAGCTTTCCCCTCCTAATTCCCCAGAGTGAAGCCTGCTGAGTGGGCGCTGGGCACACACCAGAGTGCCCAGGGGAGGTGACACTGTGCTACCTACCCAGCACCCAACATTCCTGATGGCAAGCTCTTGAGCCCTACCTACTGTACTGTTGTTCTGGCCTGAATGTTTTGATTTTTATGATTGATTACTGTTTGTTTTGGGGTCTCTTAACCTGTGTTTAGGGTGCTCTTGAATGGGATTAATGTTTTTATTTTTAACCTCCTGCTCTGCAAGAATGTTTTCTAAGTTAATGTTATTAACTTTTGTCAATCTTTCAAATGGCTAAGATTTTATCCCCATTATGGGTTGCCTTTTTTCTTTTAAAAATCACATACGGATCCATGGGGCTGAAGTGATAGCACAGCGGGTAGGGCGTTTGCCTTGCACGCAGCCAACATGACCGACACAGGTTCGATTTCCAGCACCCCATATGGTCCCCTGAGCACTGCCAGGAGCAATTCCTGAGTGCATGAGCCAGGAGTAACCCCTGAGCATCGCCGGGTGTGACCCAAAAAGAAAAAAAAATCACATGCGGATCCAAAGTAACAGTACAGTGGGTAGTGCAATTGGCTTTCACATGGCTGATCTGGGTTTGATCCCTGGCATCATATATGGTTCCCTAAATCACACCAGGGTTTATTCCTGAGCAAAGAAGAGCCAGGAATAAGCCCTGAGCACCTCTGGATGTGACCCCCAAAACTAAAAATTAAAAAAAATTAAGATCAGAGAGACAGGGCAGCCGGCAAAGCACATGTCTTGCATGCAGTTGGCCTGTGTTTGATCCCTGGGCACTGTGTATGGTCCCCTGAGCAATGCCCAGAAATGATCTCTGAGTACAGAGCCAGGAGAAATCCCTGGGTGCAGCTCTGTGTGGCTCAAAACCCTGATAAAGGGGTTTTTATTTATAATAAAAAATTTTATAAATTTACAGCTTTTATTTTGTTAGTTCCAAGGATTAAACCCATAACTT
The DNA here is from genome assembly GCA_028565675.1 of Sorex palustris. Classification (NCBI taxonomy): domain Eukaryota; kingdom Metazoa; phylum Chordata; class Mammalia; order Eulipotyphla; family Soricidae; genus Sorex; species Sorex palustris. Next base: position 9,506 of record JAOXYA010078016.1, read on the forward strand.
AAAATACTTAAGGTAGGCAAATCTATTCATCCTTTGTTATTTTTATTTTTGGTATTACACTTTGACAAACATTTTGTGACTCAATATTACACTTCCCCTTTTTTCTCTAATCCATGTTTTCAGTATATTTTAAAAAATAACTCATGTACTTGAAACTTTACATTGATTACTAGCAGGCAGTGGGAACTCAAGCTTAATTTTCCCAAATAGAACCCGACTCTCCAGGGCCGGAGAGGTCATACAGAATGTAGGCGCTTGTCTTGCATGCACCATCGGGGCATGGTCACGGACACTGTGCAGTGTCCCTTGAAGCAGTGTCCGATGTGGAACCCTGATGAGCACCATCAGCGGTGGTCCTCAAACAACAACAAAAGAACCTAAATTGTTTTTTAGAGATGGAATGGGAGGGCACAGGGGCGGGGGGACAGGGCCCTGGGCCACATCATTGGTGTAGACATGTGATATATGTGCATACCTAAACCACAGAACCAACGACAACACTGAAAGCAGGAGATCCAAACTATGACAGGGAACTTAGGAATGTGCCTGTGTGGCTGGAGCGATAGTACAGCGGGTAGAGTGTTTGCCCGGGTTAAACCCCTAGCATCCCATATGGTCTCCTAAGCACACTGCCAGGAGTAATTCCTAAGTGCAGAGCCAGGAGTTACCTCTGAGTATTGCTGGGTGTTACACAAAAAGGAAAGAAAAAAAAAAGAGAGAAAGAAATGTGCCTGTCAAGGGTCAGGCTGGGTGTGGAAGGGAACCCAGGGACATTGGTGGAGGGAAGTTGACAGCAGTGTGGGGGATTGGTTGAAACAATGTACACCTGAAACTCAGCTGTGAATAACTATGTAAATCATGGCGTCTTAATCTATATTTATATCTATTTGTCTGTCTACCAATATTTGGTTTGGGGGCCATACTGATTCAGGAAACTAGATGTGGTGCTGGAAATCAAACCCAGGTCTATCAGGTGCCGGGCAAGCATCTTCAGCTCTGTTTTAATATTAAAACATTTAAAGTGACAAATAATAAAAAAAACGAAATTAGAAAGGAATCAAACTATCCCAAAACTCTTTGAGAAATATTTTTCCTCTTTTACTTTTTCCCGCCCGCATGGCAGAGCCTGGCAAGCTATCTGTGGCATGTTCGATATGCCAAAACCAGTAAAAACAATGGGTCTCATTCCCCTGACCCTGAAAGAGCCACCAATACGGCAGTGCTAAGAAGGATGAGAAAGGAGAGGCTGATAAGATCTCAAGGCCGAAGTAGGCTGCCAAAACAAAGGACAAAAATGACTGTCTGTACTTTCAATGCACGTACATTGACATCGGATGCATCCATTGAGGACCTGATGGTACAAGTGCGAAAGATCAAGTACAACATCATTGGTCTGATTGAGACAAGAAGGCATCAATCACATCACGCTGTTTTTGACACTGGAGAAGAACTGTTCCTCGGAACATATGACAAAAGAGGCGTCTGTGGTATCAGTGTCCTTGTCAATACGAACTTGGCCATGAATATTGATTCATTCGAATGCCTAACAACCCGAATCAGAGGATTACACTTGAATAGATGTGGCTCACTGCCAGCAGTTTCTTTGTTGTTTACGCACCAACGTCCAATTATGACGAAGGAGAAATTAAGAAGTTCTACATGGAGTTGGAGAAGTTCTATAAAGAAGACCACACCTTCTATAAGACCATTGTTGGTGATTTTAATGCCAAGATAGGACTGAGAAGATCAGCTGAAGAACTCCACATCGAGACCCATGGCCTAGAATGGAACCAACATGGTGAGAGACTGAGTTCATCATCTTGACCAAGACCATCCATGGTAACTCACAGTTCCAGAAGGCCAAATCTAAACGTTGGACATGGGAGTCTCCCAGTGGAC
>JAOXYA010078049.1:0-11404 GCA_028565675.1 Sorex palustris
TTCCTGAGCTGTTGTTTGTCTGTGAAACTGTGTGTTGTTCCTTCTGTTATGAATGAGAGTCTCGCTGGGTAAAGTATATTTGGTGAGGCACTTATTTCATTGAGTTTTTTTCCACTATATCCCACCACTGTTTTCGGGCCATGAGGGTTTCATCAGACAAATCAGCTGTGAATCTTAAGGATGTTCCTTTGTAGGAAATTTCTTTCTTCGATCTTGCTGCTTTCAAAATTTGGCTCTATCTAAGGTTTTGTCTATGTTGATCAGGATGTGTCTTGGGGTATTTTTATTCGGATTTCTTCTAGCTGCTACCCTTAGAGCCTCTTGAATGTGGTCACATGTTTGCTTCATCTCTGGAAACGTTGTAGCAATGATGTCTTTGATAGTTTCTTCTTCATCAGGGTTTTCTTCCTGTCCCTCTGGGACTCTAGTAATTCTTATGTTACCTCTCTTGGCTTCATCACGAACTTCTCTTGCCATCTTTTCCCAAATTGTGAGTCTCTTTTCCATTTTCTGCTCTTTTCTGGACTTCATCTTCGAGCTCAGTGATTCTGTCCTTAACAGCTGTTACTCTGCTGCTGAGTCCTTCCACTGAGTTTTTCAATTTGCCTACCAGGTTTTTCAGGTCTGATATTTCTGTTTGCATTTTCCTCATATTTACCTTCAAATCCTCTTGTCTTTTATTGGCATTGCTTTCCATTGTTTCTTTTAGCTCCCTAAGCATCCTCTGTAGCTCCCTTCTGAATCCTTCTCAGATAGGTTGTCTAGCACTTCATTAAGGTTGGTCTTCTGGTCTCTTCAATAAGAATGCTTGATGGGCTTTGCATTGCTTTACCATTGTGACCAGTGTGGTTTAGACCTTCACGCTCACTGTTACTATTTTGCTTGAGATGCAGAATAAATTGAGATGGGCTTAAGGAACTATTGGCTAATGTGTTTCTGTTGGTTAAGCTAACCTAGTGAAAGTTCTAAGAGGGTAACTTATGGTTCCTATTGAATATGTAGTGGGAGAATACTTTGTGGCCGCTAATGCAGCCACATCTCCGGGAAGGGCCCTTGGTCCAGGCGGGTGCCTGTTTGAGTGAGGCGAGAATCCCCGGAGTGCTTCAGCTTTGTTTCTGCGTAGTGTGCCTCAATTCCCGTCCCCCGCAGACCAAGGGTGAAAACTGTCTGTTCTGAGGGGGATCTAGTGAGCTGCACAGGCCTGGGAAGGGCCCTTAGTACTGCACTCTTTTAAATACTACAGTTTTTTTGTTCTTTTTGGGTCACACCTCGTGATGCTCAGGGCTCTGAACTGAGGAATTACTCCTGGCAGTACCTCAGGGGACAATATCGAATGCTAAGGATTGAACCTGGGTTGACCACTTGCAAGATAAAAGCCCCATGCAGTACTGTCCTTATGCTCCCCTTCTGTAGATCTATAGTACATTTTAAAATCAGGGAATGTGATGCCATCTACATATTTTATCAGAATTTCCTTGAATATTAGTGAAATTTAAGATCCGGTACAAGTTTTAGTAGAGTTTGTTCTAAGTCCTTAAAGAATGTTATGGGAATTTTGATAGGGATTGCTTTGAATCTATATCAATCTTTTTTTTCTTTTTGGCTCACACCCGGTAATGCACAGGGGTTACTCCTGGCTTTGCACTCAGGAATTACTCCTGGCAGTGCTCAGGTGACCATATGGGATGCTGGGAATCATACCCGGGTTGGCTGTGTGCAATGCAAAAGTCCTACCCCTTGTACTATCGCTCCAGTCCCAAATCGATATAAATCTTGCAGTAGAACAGTCATTTTGATGATATTAATACTTATCTTTGAACATGTTATGTTTTCCCATATCTTGGTAAACTCTTCTACTTATTTCAAGTGACTCACAGTTTTCAACGTATGGGTCTTTCACTTCTTCAGCTAAATGGATTACTGTTTTTTTTTTAATCTTTGGAAGGCTTTTTTCATTTTGAGGGGAAAGTTTGAGTCATCCCTGGTTCTGTGGTCGAGAGTGACTTCTTGCAGTGATAAATAGACCATATACAATGCTAGGTTTCCTAGTTTAGTGGCATAGTTATTTATAATAACTCCTGGTTTGGTTTATCCTTTGTGTTTTGTTTCTTTGATTTCCATGTTATTGGTTTCTCCTTTAATTTTTATTATTTTATTTATTCACTTATTTTGGGTTTTCTTTGCCATTCTTTTTTAATTTCTCAGGAAGTGAAGTTATTTATTTGAATGTTTTTCTGCTTCCTGATGCAAGCCCTATGTTGCTATAAACATCCCCGATGGTGCTCATTTTACTGTGTCCCACAACTTCTGGTAGCTTGTGTCTATTTTAATTTCAAGAAATATTTTTCAAACTTCTTTGATTTCTTTCTTGATCCAACAGTTATTTTCAATATGTTAATAAATGTTTCTAAATGTTAAAGATTTTCTTAGCGTTTTCTTTGATTACTTTCTACCTTCATATACTGATACAATTTCTATTTTCTTAATTTCATGGACACTTAAATTGTGCCTCAGAATATGGTATAACCTGGATAATGCTCAACGTGCACTCAAAAAGAATATGTGGTTGGCTTTTTGGATGTGGAGCATCTAGGAACTGTTATTCTTAGTTCTTTCAATTTCTCTCTAAGTCTATTGTTTCTTTATGGATGTTCTGTCATTTTGAGAGACATTCTCTTTAGTGATGAGAGTAGTGTTAAAATTTACCACAACTGTTATATTGCTATTGATGATTCTCCTCAAGACTAAAGCAATTACTTTTTAATCTTGTTTACTTCTTTAGTCACTAAACATGTTAATAAGAATCAAGTCCTCTTGATTTGAGCTTTTGAACAATGTTCTATGTCCAGACTTATCTCTTTTGAGCTATACCTCTTGATGTTTGGGGTTACTCCTGGCTCTGTGCTTAGAAGTTACCACTAGTGGTGCTCAAGGGACCATATGGTACCAGGGATTGAAGTGGGGTCAGCCACGTGTGAAGCAAGTGCCATAACCATTGAACTGTCTATCTGGATCCCATCTCTGTCTTTTATTACTTTGTATGGCTTGACTGCTATTTTGTCTGATACAACTATGGTCACCATGCTTTTTTAGGATATCATCAGTCTGCACGATTATTTTCTGACCTTGTCTGAGCATTTGTTTATTATGAATTCAAGTGTATCTTTTATATGCAGCAGAAAGCTAAAATTTTATTTCATGATTTATCCAACCACTGTACCTTTTGATAGAACAGTTCAGTACATTGGAATTTAGAGAAATTATTAATATGAAGAAATTTGTTCCCATTTTTCAGAATTTTTGTTGTTTTTGCCATTTGTCATTAAAAAAATAAGAGTACTTGCAGTATTCCTTGAAGAGTTAGGTGTTTTAGATAAAAAATATCTTCAGCTGTTGATTGTCTAAGAAAGGTTTCATCACTCCAAGTCTGAAGATAGAGGAATCTTGGTTTAAGCTCTTTTCACCCAGAACTGTAAATACATCATTCAATTATCCTCTTGTTCATAGAGTTTTATTTGAGAAATGTGATATAAATTTTGTGTTGTTTCCATATTTGATGCTTTTCTTCTCTCTTTCTGAGTTAGACGTTCTATCTCTCTGTTTTGTTTTTGCTATTTTGATTAGTGTGTCTTGATGATGTTATGGATTGATTTTGCTGGGCACTCAATGGGCCTCCTGGATGAATGTTGCAAATCTCCCTGCTCAGACTGGGAAAGTTCTCAGCTGTTATCTCTTTCACCAGCCACTTTCCCCTTTTGTCTCTTTCTTCTCCTAGAATTTCATTGATTAGGAGGTTGTTCTGTTTCAGCTGGTAGGTTCTTGTCTTCAACTGTTAAAAGAATGAAAGGCAGGAGACAGGATGGTTGGTTCCAAGAAGAAAACTTTATTAAGAGATAGTGACAACAACAAAGCCAAAGCTTCCAAAGTAGTTGCCTAAGGAAGGGACATTCCAAATTGAGAGACTTGGAGGGAGAATTATACTTTTCTAACTAAGTGTGCATTTAAGCAATGTTTCTTTAACTTATTATGTGCTCAGTTTATTAATCTCATTCAGTTTTTTTTCATGGCCACTCTGATTTTTGAAGCTATGGAAGCTGCATAAAAAACTGCATCTTCAGGATCACTCTGAGCTTAGGAAGAAGTGGTCTTGTTTTTAGAACCATTTTGATCTTTAGGTGGGAAATGAAATATCCTTATCTCTTTGCTGCAAATCTATGCTGTCAGACCTGATCTCATGACATCTCCTTTACAGAGCCTGTTCTCTTTATCCTCAATTTCAGCATTATCTTATCCTCAATTTCAGCATTTCTTGCTATTGTCCATTAAATATCTTAAAGTTTCTTCATTTTGTTAAAAATCTCTTTTTATTACCCTTTCTTTTTTGATGATTTCATGTGCTTTGTCTTTGAGGTCACTGATTCAGCTTTTGGTTTCATTTAACAAAAGTCCTACTACAGGATTCTTTAACTTCTTCCATTCTGTTAGTATGATTTATTTTTTCTATCAGTATTTTTTTTTTTGCTTTTTTGCTTTTTGGGTCAAACCCAGCAATGCACAGGGTTACTCCTGGCCCTGCACTCAGGAATCACCCTGGGCAGTGCTCGGGGCACCATATGGGATGCTGGGAATAAGAACCCAGGTCAGACGCATGCAAGGCAAATGCCCTACCTGATGTGCTTTTACTCCAGCCTCTCTATCAGTCTTTAAGTTTATTTTTGAATCTAACTTCCAATTATTTTCTCAGTTTAGTGAACATATTGAGCACTGTTGCTCTGACATCATCCTGGGGCTGCATCCAAAGTTCTAATGTATCTGAGGATGTTCCTGGACTTCTGTAACATTCTGTTGATGTGTCTGAATTTCTTCTTTTTTTCTTGTATTATTCCTGGGGACTAAAGGTAGAATTCTGAGTTAAGGGTCATCTGAGCAGTGATTCAGTGCTCCTATTTATTATGTCAGACAAGTGCTTATAACACTATTTCCGGTTGCCAGGTACACCTGGTTTACATTTCTTAAATGCTCATAAAATAATTATTGCCCCCAAGGTGCCGAGTTGTATATAACTGGATGAAAACAAGAATTTGTGTTTACCATGCACTGTAGCTGTGAGAGCATCAGGGTCCAACTGACATGGCTCTGGTCCAGGATTCAAGGTTGATACTGTCTTGGTGGGGTGTCCAAACACCTTGGCCACTGACAGAGAATTGCGGTCATATATACCTAAACACAACTGTTTAGCAAGCTAATCTTCAGATTTACTGGGAGATTTCTGCATTCGCTAGGGCCATTTGGGGGATGACTGCTCTGTGCTATGGCCTAATGGGAGGGGTCCCCTCTGGGGTATGTGTTGCCTGCTGTGCCTTTGGGATGGCAGCTCCAAGTTGTTTTCTGGGGAATGTCTTACGGATTTTATTATGATGCAGGATAAACCTGTTATTGTTAGTTTCTTCTTACCCTACAGAAGTGAAAAAAGTCCTAGCAAACAACCCAATCTCCTTTGCTGAGCAGATATGTTGGACATAGTTTACCACACTATTCTGAGACATTTTATTGCATTGCAAAATGTTTTTTGTGCTATGTCCATATTCACTTTGCCTAAATTAGCATAAAAGTTTAAGTTATCTTGGGGCTAGAGAGGTAGTACAGAAGATAAGTAAATTGTTTTGCATGCATTTGGACAGGATCCCTGGAACAAGATATGATCCTCTGAGCATGACCAGAGGTGTCTCCCAAGCACAAAGCCAGAAGTAATCTCAGATGTTCTCATATGGTCCCCCATCACTGCCAAGTATGGTTCTTTTACCCCATCACCATTTGTCTTAGTCCCAGTCTCAACTGTACAGGTCCTTACAATTTCTTGCTTTTCTGTGTTAGTAATTCTTATTGCATTTTTTTCCCATCTGATTTTCATCTGGTGTAACTAAATTGCTTTATGGTAGTCTCACCATCTCCCTCCTTTACTATTTCCTCTTTTCAAAATTATTGTTTCTAACTTTAACATTTATATTTCTTACTATTTTATATATTTCTTTTTCCTTTCTTAATCTTCTGTTATCATTGTGGTTTCATTATTTTTATGTTACTTTGCTTATGGTCATCTAATAAAATATGCTTGCTTATTTTCATTCAAACTGGGTATTATTTAAAAAATTAAAATGTAAAGAACAAAATCACATTGTTTTATTTTATTTATTTATTTTTTCTTTTTGGGCTACACCCAGCTATGCTGAAAGGTTTCTTCTGGCTCTGCACTCAGAAATTACTCCTGGCAGTGCTGGGGGACCATATGAGATGCAGCGGATTAAATTCGGGTTGGCCTCATGCAAAGCAAAAACCCTACCCACTGTACTATTACTCCAGCCCCAATCACATAATTTTAATAATTCTCAAGTTACCATGAAATTCTCCAAACTTTGTTTTAAAATATAAAACACAAAAAGTATTATTTGTGAAATATTCTTCAATATTATCTGCACAGAGGCATTGGAGTAGAAAGATAAATTCTTCTTTTTCATAAATTGAAGAAGTTACTTATGCTTGTATATAGAATTTTATTGAAATTACAGTGGAGCCTTCTTCCTCTTACAAATAATGGAGACATTTAGAAAAAAATGAGTTATTTATTCATGTGAGACATTTAATTTATCTTTGTTTTAGGGAGAGTTTTGAATCCCTGGTTTATGAGTAGCTTAAAAAACTTTTTAAATTAATTTTTTGGTCAGATAATAACTAATGAAACACATAAGTTAAAAGTTCAGGTCACATTAATGCTTTCCTGCTCATACTAACACATCTTCTAATTTTATATAGATGATACAATGTTTTATTTTATTTATCAGTACCAATTTCCTATACAGTTACCTACAATTTTTTTTATTCAGAAATAATCATTAAGCATGTTTTGGATTAATAAGAAAATAAAAATTTAATTGCATTCATTTCTATCTATTAAGACTGATGATTTTACTTTGCTTGTAAATGCAGAAAAATCATTGAGAAGTTGGTTCTTTTTAACTTTACCTCAATTGCATAACATATTTAATAGATGATTCTATTTTTATCACAGCAAGGTCCAATCTTATTTAAAATATACTTTTACTTTTTATACTTCTTGCTAATTAAATATGGGCTTGTGAAATATTTTAATGTCAGATATATTTTTAGGGTTGCTGATGCAAATTGGTGGGGTGTTTGCCTTGCATGTGTGAGGCTCTGGATTAAATCCTGGGTTATTGCAAAAAATATGTATTTGATTTTTGTAATTTTCATGTAAAAATTAATATACTTTGTTTGCCTGAGCTACCTGTAGCAGTTAAGTCAATAACATTGACTCCATTCACTAACATGAAATGGTCTTTATTCTCACAAATACAATTGTGGGGAGTTGATATACTTCTGATTCAACTTCTGGTTGCAAATGGGTAAAAGAATAGAGGGAGCCCTTTACTGAATGTCTTACTCTGGGTCCCAAAGAAAGGAAGCTGTTATATTGACTCTTTTATTCATTTATTTTGTTAACTGGGTGGAAGGTTGCCAGGGTGAATGAAAACCTTTTAACTTAAGATTAAAACTGATACTGTTCCTTCTTGTCCACTCTCTAATGGCCAAAACAAGTCAGATGAATAAATTTAATAGCAATAGCTTGAAAAGTATACTCTTCTACAGAGAGTTGGAATAAGGAGTAAATATTTGATCAACATTATCTAACATACTACACCATTCTTTTGTTAATCAATAACTACATCTTCCACAATCAATATACTTGTCATGATTTTATGGCTGAAATTTAAATTTAGGAAAAAAATCCAATCACATATTCACAAAGCCTACTTTGATTTGCATTTCTTTGAATTCTAAACTGGTTTAAATATTTTGCTTTTCCTGCAATAATGTTTATCAAGATTTGCTTAATTAAAAAGTATATTACATATTTTTTAACTCATGCAGTCAGAATTTGAAATTTGATCTGTAAGACTTGTGAAGAGATTAAAGTGAACATAAAAATAAGATAAAAATTTAAGTTTTGTAAAGCTTGTGTGAGAGGAATTGATTTGCTAATGTTTTAGAGGGTATATAATTTCTGTTTTGTTTGTGATCTCATAGTAAATTGATGGGAAATTATAGGTTCAGTCACTATCACTATCACTATCCTCCTGTTCATCAATTTGATCGAGTGGGCCCAGTAACATTGTGAAACTTGTTACTGTTTTTGGCATATTGAATACATCACAAGAAGCTTGCCAGGCTTTGCTGTGCGGGTGAGATACTCTCAGTAGCTTGCCAGGCTCTCCGAGAGAGGTGGAGGAATTGAACTCGGGTCAGCCATGTTGGCTTCATGCAAGGCAAATGCCCTACCCACTGTGCTATCACTCCAGCCCAGTTAAATCACATATATATATATATATATATATTATATTTGTAAAACGTAGGTGGTTTTATGTTGATGAAATATTTCCTTAAATAAAAAGGAAATTGGTAGGAGTAAAAATAAGAGGGATCTTTTAGGTGGTAGATAGCACTGGATCTTTGGTGGTGGATATGACGAATTCAATACAGACATCATGATGTTAAGCTAAAATTCTATAGCAATGAAAACTAATGATAAATTTAAAAGTGTTAAAAATGTCAACTCAATGGAATTTTAGTGTGAATTCAATGATATATAATAATGTTACTAGTTCTCCCATTGTCAGTATCTTAAAATACATCCAATATTTCTGTACAAAGAGAAATGTTTTTTCTTTTATCATTCCCCAAGATAAGATAATTGACTCCAATTTGAAGTGTAAAAATGACAGCGTTTAATAGAATTGTGTCAAAAATTGCCTTTCTTTTCTGCTCATCTTTTAACATTGATATTTCTCATGACTTTTTATTGAAACATATCTTCTGTTTTTGTAATATCACAATGTCCTGTGATGTCAATAAATATCTTTCCATATATTGATGTCGACTGTGGTACATAACAAGAGATATGTTCCCCATAAGTTCAAAACCTATATTTATAATGCATTATCAGTAATTCGATATGCCAGACACAGTAACAACAAAGTCTCCAAGTCTCCAATGGAGACGTTACTGGGACCGCTCGAGCAAATCGACGATCAACAGGAGGGCCTTTACTTCACTTTACTATACTCCTTACATTTTGCAAATGCAAAATGAGTACACTTTTTCAGGAGGGTAAAACAGAAAATGGGAGTCTGCCTCAAATTATACTACCCAAAGAACTCAGTTCTCTGACTGATGGAGATCCTCTAAAATGCATAGGACTTTCAGAATTCAATTTCCTGGTGTTTAGAATTACTTGATGCAACAGGAAACACAAAAGAATTTTAACAGTAGGAACATCGTATGAAATAAGAAAAAAGTTCAGTCTTGCAAAAAAACAAGCTGATGAAGGATGAAGATTTCAACTTAGCACCACAGTCTAGCTCTCCTTATTTAGCACAGTGAGTGTGATTAGTGAACAGCTTTCTCAGATATTGCAGCTGACCTTTAATAATTACTACCAACCTCCTCCAACCATTCTGGTGATGTAGGGTGGCACTAGGGATGGGGGTAAAGAGTGTAGAGGAAAAGCAAATGATAATCCTGAGCACTCAAAATAAAATTTTAAATAAACAAAACGATCTCTGTCTTAGGCATTATATTCAGATTCATTTAGAGCAAAAACTGCTTTGAGATCCATGAAGATTTAAAAAGAAATTGTATGAAAACAATGTTGTAGTATAACTCAATTATAAATGATTCATGTGTGCATTGTTATAAATCAGTAATTGTATATATATATAAACAAAAGACAATAAGTACTTTTTTTCAGCTTTAGAATAAGACTTGTAGTAATTGAAAACTTATTCCCCAATTTGTATTCAGATATGTGTTACAAATGTTCCCGTGTTGTTGTTATGTATTCACGATGCTGCTTCTCCACCACCAGAGTCAATAATCTTCCACCACTATCCAATAAAACTAGTGTATATCTTAACACCCCTGAGAGTAGTTAAATATTGCAAAATCATGGTGATGTGTAAGAAATGAAATAATTAAGCAATCACAATGATCTGTGTTCTGAATTTTTTTGGTTTGATTAAGAAGAAAATCTAGCTTTACCTCTATCAACTATGCTTCTAAATCAGTTAATTCTTGTATCTAAGCCATGACTGTTTCCTGTCTATAAAATGGGACAATATTACCTGCCTCTCTGACACCTCGTGAGGATTTAATGCTACATGAAGTGAAAGACATTTAGTGGCAGGTGCTTGAGGAAAACTGGTCTTCCATTCTATTCCATTGAATTCTCCGTAATTAAATGTTCAATTTAAAAACAATTGTAGACTTCCATGTAGTTGTAAAAATACAGAGATCTTCTAATGCACTTGACCTAGTTTTTTCCAATCTTACAAATACCTTACAAAACATAACCAGAAAATTAGGACAGAGTTCATCTCCATCCCAACTGGGACCCTTCTTCCTGCCCTTGGACAGTCACAGTCAAACCCTCACCATCTCTGGCCAATGACTCCCCAGAAACAGTTGCCTTTTTTTTTCTGTATCTATAATTTTTCAAGACTGCCTATAAGTGGAATTATACGGTATTTAACATTTTTGGATTTGATTTTTTTCACCCCTGGATTGCCTGAAGATTTATACACTTTATTGCATGTATCAGTAATTATTTCATTTGGTAGTACGAGGGAGTAGGGGGAAGGGGATCTATTATGAACATTTCCATACAGGTTTTGTGTGAACCAAAGTTTTTATTTCTTCAAGGTAAAATACCCAAAATTGCAACTGCCAAGTTGCATGGCAATTAACATGTTTCATTCTTTTAATATAAACTGTCAAATTATTTTCCTTGGTATTTTTACCATTTTCTATGCCCACACTAAGCTATGTGATTTATTTTTGCTGTGTTCTCATCAGATTTTCTTTCGTATTGTCACTATTTTGTTCTAGCCATTCTGTTCAGTGATAGCTCATTGTTTGAATTTGCATTCCTCTTATGAGTAATGATGTTGAACTTGTTTTCATGCACTTATTTTCAAGCAATATTCCTAGTCAGGAAATATTTCCATTATCTAATTGAATTATTTGAATTTTGCTATTTAGCTTTGACAGTTTTGAATATATTCTAAATGATAGTTTTTGTTTTTGTTTTTTGTTTTTGGTCAAACAGTTGATTTTTCAAATATTTTCTCCCTGTCTCTAAGTTGTGTTTTTAAACTCCTAAAATTATCTTTTTGGAACTTTTTTTAAGAGCTCTGATGTTTTCATTTTTTTTGTAGATTGTATTTTTGTATGTGTCAAGGTTTTAAGTCCTTTACATAGTAGTCGTACTACCTGAGGAATTTTCCCCTTTTTTCCTAAAGGGTTTATATTTTCCCTTATATCTGCTTTATTT
>JAOXYA010078058.1:0-11403 GCA_028565675.1 Sorex palustris
TCCCGGTGGACGATTTCACAACGAAATAGACCACATCATATTCAATCGACGGTTTTGCCTGACCGATGTTGCTGTTGCTGTTTTTTTCCTTTAAACATTTATTATTATTGGGGCTGGAGCAATAGCACAGCAGGTACAGCGTTTGCCTTGCACGCAGCCGACTATATTATTATTATTATTGTTGTTTATTTGGTTTTGTTTGGGGGGCCACACCTGGCAGTGCTCAGGGCTTGCTCCTGGCTTTGCGTTCAGGGATCACTCCTGGTGGGTCTGGGAGACTCTGGGGCTGGGGACCAGGGAACATTGCCAGGGATCAATCCGGGTTGGCTGCATGCAAGCATCCTACCTGCTGCCCTGTCTCTCTTTCTTGTCATGCTCCCTCCCTCCGCCTCCCCCACCCCACCAGCCTTCCTGGGAAATTCTTTTAGAACTTCTGTTGGCAACCCACCTGGTCTCACCTGGCCCCACCCGTCTCACCTGGCCCTACCTTCTCCCCTGATCTTAGCTAGGAGGACTGCTGTGTCCTCACACCCAGGCCGGGAACCCCGTGGACCTCCTGGGTGGAGCCTGAGTTTAATGTTGACTGGGTGATCTTCTGATTTATATCTCTATGAATCTAATCACAGCACATTGTGACATTGCTTTAGTTTTGCTTGGATAATGTCGTAGGGGAACTTTTCCTTTTCTCTTAGATTATGCGCCAAACTATGTTCTTCCAAGTATATTTACTGGGCCGAGGATGGTGGATTTCCTCTGCTTTACCAAATGTGCGCACAAAAGTGGGGTTTTGATGTCAGAAAACTCCTAAGAGTTAGAATGGTGGCCAGAAAAATCAAAACTGGGTTGGAGTAACAGGACGGCGGGGAGGGCGTTTGCCTTGCACGCAGCCAGCTTGGTTCAATGTCCAGTATCCCATACGGTCCTGGAACCTGCCAGGAGTCACCCCTGGGCCTGCCAGGAGTCATCCCCGAGCACAGAGCCAGGAGTCATCCCTGAGCACGGAGCCAGGAGTGAGCCTGGAGCATTTGCCTAGTGTGGCCCAGAAACAAAACCAGAAAAATCAAGCCTTTCGTCCCGTCCAAGCTCAGCCGAGTTAAATTCCTCCAAGGCCCCGTGCCTCAGTTTTCCCCAATCCCAAATTCAAATTCCGTTTCCTTCCCTTCCGGGCAAAGGAAGCCCCGCCTCCTCGCCGTTCCGAGACACGCCCACGAGCGGCCCGACTGACGGCTCGGCTGGCCAATGAGCGCGCGGCGGGCGCGGGCGCGGGTGCGCACGCGCAGTGTCCCGGTCCGACCATGCGGGGCGGCGGCGTCTGGGGTCGCGCGTGGGCTGAGCTGCGGGGGTCCCGGGCCGGGGGCGTGCTCGCCGCGCGCGGGTGATTGCAGCCCCGGGGGCGGCTCCCGAGGGCCCGGGGTTGCGGGGCGGCCGGTGCTGTGCGTCCCGGGCGGGCGGCGCGGCCTCTCTGAGCCCCGGGAGGGAGTCTGGGGGGCGGGCGGAGAATGACCCCGGACCGAGAGTGACCCCCGCCCTTTCCCAGGCACGGGCCGGGGGCCGAGGGGGGCCAGCGCCCAGGGTCCCCGAGTCGCGAGGCGCTGGTGGACGTGCTGCGGGCCGCCGTGCTGGACCGCATAGGTGAGGGGGCAGCCGAGCGCGCTGTGTCCACTGCCCGCTGACCGGTCGGCCGAGTGACCGGCCCGAGGCGCCTTCCCAGCTGTGTCCCCGGCTCTGGTCAGCACGGGCGGTGCGGGCAGGGCCTGAGCGGCAGCGCTGCCCCGGGAGGAATTAACGGAAGAGGTGCTGACCGGGAGACCGGCCCACCTGTCCGCCCGGGCATCCCGAAGGGCCCTCTGGGCACCCAGGAGTGGTCCCTGCGCGGCCACCGCCAGGTGTGGCCCCAGAACCAGAGAAAGGGAGAAAGGGAAGAAACGAGGGCCGGAGTGATAGCACAGCAAGGAGGGCGGGCGTTTGCCCGGCACCCGAGTCCACCCTGCTTCCATCCCCAGCTGCCCCTTATGGGCCCTGAGCAGCACCAGGAGTGACCCCTGAGTGCAGAGCCAGGAGGAAGCCCTGTGCGGCACCTATGTGGCCCCCAAAAGGAAAGGAAACAAATGAACAGGGCCAGAGAGTTTGCACAACTTCAGGCGCTTGCCTTGCGTGTGCCAACCCCACCTTGATCCCTGGCATCCCATACGGTCCCCTGAGCACTGCCAGGAGTGACCCCGGGACACTGCTGGCTGTGGTCCCCAAACCAAAAGTAAATGAACGGGCCTGAGCAATAGCACAGCGAGGAGGACTTTTTGCCTAGCATGCAGCCGACCAGGGTTTGATCCCCAGCATCCCATATAGCCCCCTGAACACGGCCAGGAGTAACCCCTGAGCATTGCCAGGTGTGGCCCAAAAAGCAATAAATAAAAAATAAGCAAACAGGTACTTGGTAGTGCCAGTGCCAGGAACAGACTAGAATCCTGTGCCTCGCTGTGGGACAGGCATCCGTAACTCGGTTCTGCCTCTGGTGACAGGCCCCAGCTGGCAGCCAGGGAACACCCGGATCCCCCAGGTGGCTCTGCCCGGGTGCGGGACAGGGAAGGTGGTGGGAGCCAGGGACTCCTGCTGCCCTGTGGTCACTCATGCCTGCACTGTGTGTTCCAGGACCTCTCGTGACACTCAACAAGCCCGCTGGTCTGCCGGTGACAGGTACCGGCGAGGGGCCGGGTTAGGGCCAGGTTAGGGCCAGGAGGCAGCCCTGAGCTTCTCCCTCGGCCCCCACCCCCCCCAGGGAAGCCGGAGGAGCCGTCGCTGCTCTCGGCGCTGCCAGAGCTGAGCCAGACCCTGGGGCTTGGCGGGCTGGAGCTGCAGGTGGTCCGAGCGGCCGAGAGGTAAGGGGCACATGTGGGGGCAGCAGGGGGGTGGCTGTGCCCACGGCAGGCAGGACACAGGAGGTGGGGTGTGGACAGATGTGAGTTCGGAGCCTCAGTAAGGCTGTGCCTTAAACAGACTCAGCGTCTGGCCCCAGGTGCCCCCCAGAAAGTTGGGCTGATAGTGCTCGTGCAGTGGCCTCTCCCGCACTGGTCCCCCCTCCCAGTCCTACATCATCCTCCTGGCCCTGTCCCCCTTTCCGGCCCCCCTTTGGTTCGCAACAGGCTTCCTGTGGCCTTAGCAGGTGGCGGGGCGCTTCTGTCTGCACTCACACAAGTTCACAGCTGGCCTCGTGCCCACGTGAGCACTGACTTCAAAAGGGCCGGAGCACCTGCCCTGCCAGCTCCAAGCTTTGGGTTTGACTCCTGGGGCTGCCCACGTGCGCCAGGCACCATTCCCGTGGCCACACGCAGTTTCTGGCCACCTAGCAGCCCCTGGGCCCACAGTGCACATGGACCCCACAACCAAGGCCTGTGCCCCGGGCAGGCAGCTCTGTGGCCGCCCCAACACGTGGGCACTGCAGCTGGGCGTTTGTGCAGTGGCATCAAGCGGGGAGCCGGAGCGAACGCTGGGGAACGTGGTGCCAGCCGAGGCACATGGGCCAGTCACGATGGCCACCTGCCCCGATGGCCACCTGCCCCACACGGCTCCCGACACCTGTCTTCCAAGCCCGGCCAGGGTGAGCCCTGAGCTCAGCAAAGAAACAAAGTAAATTTTTATTCTGTCACATGCTGTGGTCTGGGGGTTGGGCTGGCCCTGGTGTCACTGGAGCCATCTCTGTCTTTGAGGCTTCCTGCCCTTACACTTCTGTGGTTTCCTCCTCCTCCAGGGAGACCTCTGGGCTTGTCCTCCTCTCCAGCTGTCCCCAGACCACAAGCCGACTCCAGAAGTTCTTTGCTGACTCCCGGAGAGCCCAGAGGCCTACGGTCACCTACTGGTGAGGGGTGCAGGGGTGGGGTGGGGTGGGGGCTCCTGGGCCGCAGGACATCTACACCAACCACGCTGACCCCCAGTGGCTCTTTCAGGGCAGTCACGGATGGGGTCCCAGCCTCCACCGAGGGGAGGGTCCAGGTGGCCCTAAAGCTGGAGCACGTGGATGGGCTCAAAGTCGTAAGTTCGGCTCTGGGTGGGGCCAGGCTGGGACCCTCAGGACCTTCCTCTAGGGGAGAGATGCGGGGGGAGACTGATCCCAGCTCCACAGGCCCTGGGTGCCCCCCCAGCCACGCCCCACCCAGAGCAGGCACATAGGCCTGGGGCTGCCTCTTGCTTCTGCAGGGGGGTGGGAGGCCCTCGCCCGGCCCTCGCCAGCTCTGCCCCTGCCAACGCCGCAGGCCGTCCCCGTGAAGGCCGCGTCCCGCAGGGCCATCCAGGAAGGTGCCAGGAGGACCCTGAGCCACTTCCGTGTGCTGGACACAGGCTCCGGCTGTGCCCTGGTCCAGCTGCGGCCACTGACAGGTGGGTGTGGGGCCCCCAGCCCCCAGGGGACTCAACTGAGGTGAGCAGGGGGGACGCGGGGCAGCCCGGGGAGCTGGCGGGCCCAGGTGTCTGGCTCCGCTTCCCATGCCGCGCTTGCATCTATCTTTGTGCGCTGGGGTTTCGCTGCTCTGCCCCCACACGTGGGGCCCCCTTATTTGGGGGAGGGGGTCACACCTGACCACTCCGGGGCCATCTGGGATGCCAGGATGGAGCCTGGGTTGGCTGCGTGCAAGGTCAGGGCCCTCCCGCTGTCCTGTCACTCTGTGCATTGACGCTTCTCGCTGGGGATTCACCACTTTGAGTGGCCCATGAGCCCCCAAGTCCTGAAGCGCCTCTCTCCAGACCCCGCCTTTTTTTTTGCTTTTTGGGTCACACCCAGTACACAGGGGTTACTCCTGGCTCTGCACTCAGGAATTACCCCGGGTCAGGTCGGCTGCATGCAAGGCAAATGCCCTACCAGCTGTACTATTGCTTCAGCCCCCCACGTGTTTTTTTTGTTGTTGTTGCCAGTGATTTTTGGGGGGAGCAGCAGCTTGGGAGTCACACTTGGCAGTGCTCAGGCCTTATTCCTGGCTCTGCTCAGGGATCATTCTTTGCCGGGCGGGGGCGCTCCTGCAGTGCCAGGGGTCCAACCTGGGTCTGCCCCGAGGAAGGTCAGCTGTCTCTTCTCTGCCTCAAGCCCTTCCTGCGGGAATTCCTGCTGCGGGCTGGGGCTAGGGACTGGGAGCTAGGGCTGGGAGGGGCGGGGCGGGGCTGGACTGGGGCTGGGCTAGGGGTGGCTCTGCAGTTGACACCTGCAGGAAGTCGGTTCCTTCCTTCCCAGTAGCAGTAGTTGTAGTTGAGTCAGTGTTTGAGTCGCCTCTCCAGGAGCGAGTCCCTGGCCTCTGGGGGGCCCGGGATCTGCAGAGCAGCCCCCCACTCGGCCCCTATCCGCAGCCTTCCCAGGCCAGCTGCAGGTGCACATGCTACTCCAGCTCTGCCCAGTCCTGGGGGACCACACGTACTGTGCCCGCATGGGCTCTGTCCTGGGCCAGCGCTTCCTGCTGTCCGCCGAGAGCACCAAGCCCCGACCACAGGTACCTGCCTGCGGCCTGCCCCAGGGGACAGGACGTCCAGGGGTCTGGGTGCAGCTCGGGCTCCCACCAGGAAAGGGGGCAGGAAGTGACCGACTTCGCCAGGCCCTTGAGACTGCCCTTGGGGGAGCAGGGCTGAGGACCCCAAAGTGCCTGCCTTGGGGTGGGCGTTTGGGGCCACACCCGACTGGGCTCAGACTTGCTCCTGGTGGTGCTCGGGGGGCAGGTGGTATGTTGAGGACCACACCGGAGTCAGCCGCGTGCAGGGCCAGCGCAGGCCCCTGTGCTCTCTCTGGTGCCCAAGTCCCTTCTCTCGTGGTGACCCCCGTCCACGGTGGCCCTCTCAGGTGACCCCTATTGCACGGGGGGAACCCGACCACGTGGCTCGCCCCCTGCAGGAGGGGCTGAGAGCCAGCGGGGTGCTGTCTAGGGGGGCAGAAATGGGTCTGGGGGCCCCAAGCCAGTCTCTGCCACGTAGGTGGGGCATGACCAGGGTGAACAATCGTGGGGCTTGGGGCGGAGCAATAGCACAGCTGGGAGGGCGTTTGCCTTGCAAGCAGCCGACCGGTTCGATCCCGGGCACCCCACATGGTCCCTGAGCACCGCCAGGAGTGATCTGAGTGCAGAGCAAGGAGGAACCCCTGAGCATCACCGGGTGTGACCCAAACCCTCCTCCCACCCCTTGGAAGTATGGGGCCTGGCGGTTACTGGCCTCGCGTAAGCAGCTGACGGGGACCTGTGCCCTCCTGTACCCTGGGAGCAGCGCTGGGCCCCACCCGGCGAGTGGTGACCTGCACTCGCCCCCCAGGTCCTGGACACTGCCCTGCTGTCGCGCCTCCACCTGTCGCCTGCCCAGGCCGCCCAGCTGCCTCTGCACCTGCACCTCCGCTGCCTCCGCCTACCAGGTGCCGGGCCCCGGGATGCCCCCTTGGAACTCCAGGCCCCACTGCCCCCTCACTTCTCCAGGACCCTCCAGGACCTGGGGCTCCGCCAGCAGTAGGCATGGTCTGCCGTGTCCCAGGAAGCGGGGGGCGGGGACTTGAGGGGTCAGGCCACACCGTGGCTGGAGACTGGGAATCAGATCGCACTGCGCCAGCCTCAGTGTATCCCCGGCAGCGCCAGGACCGAGCCGAAGCACGGTGCGACAGGAAACCAGCCATGGCCCCGAAAATAAAAGTGCCCGGAACAATCTTCCAGTGACCCAGACTTCACTTGCGCATGCAGTAAAAACCCTGTCTCCTGCCTGAGCGTTCTCAACCCGGGCCCATATTAGAGCCCCAAAACTACCCCCTGGCAGCCTCGAGGAACCCTGCAGGGGGCTGGGGGGTGGCACAGGGCTGGGGCTCCCTGGCCCTGCACAGTGGCCCATCGAGAAACGCTAGGCGTTCCTGTACCCGCACTGCTGACTCTGGCCTGAGGGGGGCGCTGGTGCTGAGTTCGCGAAAGGCTCGTGGTTGGGTCTGGCTCGCAGCCGGCCCTGGCGTGGGGCGACTGTCCTCTGCAGGCCTGGCACCTGCCATCTGGACTCTGTGGCTCGCTCCTGCGGTGCCCCTGGGCATGGGGTTTGTTTCCCACCGAGGGTCCTGCCGTGTGCCCGTTTCTGGTCCCTTCTGCAGAATTCCCGGGCGGGAGCATCGGTTCCTCAACAGTGACACCTGCTACACTGGATGTTGGGTCCACGGGCGGCGCTCCAACACCCTGGGACGATGCTGACCTCTCCCAAGGCGCGGGTCCCGAGGTCCATGGCTGCCTCGGCCTCAGGCTTTGGGCCACGTCCTCTTCTGGCTCACGAGAGACTTCTCACAGCACCCCCTCCCCACCCCCCTTCTCCTGAACCAACTCACAGTATTTCAGGCCCAGACCCTGTTTTCAACCAAGAATCTATGGGGAGGATGTGTTTTTTTTTCGGGGGGGAAAGAGACCGTTCAACCTAGGACACAAGAAAACCGTACTCCGGCCCGTGGGAGTTGGATGCTTTACCTCGGCTGTTCGTGAGCCCTGGCGGCCGGGGGTGGGGCGGGGGGCAGGCAAGGTCCCCCAGTGCCCGCTGCCCTGGGTTCTCAGTCTCAGTTCCAGGAAACGTCAGTCAGCCGCCAGCCCAGCCCCCCTGGGGGACCCCCAGTGCTCACCAGTTCTGGAGGCAAAGTGTCCCGGCTCTCTGCCCCCTGCTCGTGGCCGCGGGCCAGCTGTCCTCAGCTGGGGGGATTCTGGCCCCCAAGGCCCAGGTGCTGGCCAGCCCATTCTCCAGCTCGGGAGAAACGAAACAGAGCCCAGCCCGGGATGCCTCGCCCGCTCGCTCCCCTTTATTTAGCTGTGTCCAGGATGGGGTGCAGCCGGAGTCGAGGGCTCTTCAGCCGCACGGCCCACGCGCTCCTCGGCCTTGCCGTGTCCCCCCAGGGGGCCGGAGGCAGCAGGCACTTGGGGGTCCTGTAAGGCCTTTCTCGGGCCTGGGCCTGCCGCCCCGAGCTCTGGGCTGGGGTCTGTCTTTGATCTTGCTCCTCCTTCGGCTGCTGGGGAGAGTTGTAGTTTCAAAGGGGAGAGGCCACAGACCCCTCTGAGGACAGAGACCTGGCAGGCGGTGGGGGCGAGAGCCTCACGTGAGAGGGTGCGGGGGGCAAGAGGATTGCGTGCAGAGGGGGCCTCCTGCCCGGGCCTGGCTCTCGGCCTCTGCCCCGCCACGGTGCGAGTCCCAGGCGCACGCCCACCTTCTTGGGGTCCAGGAAACTCGGTGCCAGGAGGATGCTGGGGCGAGGCGAGAAGGAGATCCAGACTCTGGCGGTGGGCAGCGACATCAGGGCCCTGCCCGTGGCTGACAGCGTTGTGCTGCCCATCAGCCCGCCGTGCTGGAGCTGGAGGACCCGGCCGGGGGGTCGGAGCACGCGGGGAGGAGGCAGCTGGCCCTTGGCAGAGAGGCTGGGGGCGTGGCAAGGGGCTGTGGGAGCAAGCGAGCGGGCGGTGAGGGCCGGCGGGGCTGGGGCTGGCCAGCCGCTGTGCAGGGGGCCGTGGGGGTGAGGGTCAGTGGAGTCCTCCGGGCGTGTGACGGGCTGTGCTGCTGGACCCCTGCAGGTCTGCGTGGCCGCGGGCCCCTTCCTGAGCCCCCACCACCACCACGTGAGGCCTCGGCTGGAAAATGGACCAACAGCACCTACCGTGGAAGGTCACTGCGTGCCAGAGGGTGGACAGGGCAGCGCGGGGCAAGGGACGGGCAAGGCCTGGGCGTGGGGACAGCAGGGCTGGCGCCTTGGGAACCTGACGGGCCTGCAAGGCTGGTGCTCACAGGAGGGTGTATTTCTAGAGTCTGCGGGGGACTACCGGGTGGTGTCCGCGGGGAGGGAGAGGGTGGGCAGGAACGGCCTGGGGAGCCTGGTGTGCTGGCGGGGGGCGTCCGTGCTGGGGGGCGTCCGTGCTCAGGGCGCGGGGCTTCTTCAGGCCCGGCCGCGGGGTGCCAGGGAAGGGCGCAGGGTGCACCCCGCCCGTGCCCGCGCGGAGCTCACCCCCCGCCTCCAGGCCGGGCCGGCCCAGGGCTCTGGCGCTCTTGGCCTTGTCCTGCTCCCCCGCGGCGAGGTCCAGGGCCTCTGTGCCCCCCAGGGTGCAGGCCCCGGTGGGAGGCCGCGCCGCGGCTCTGTGGGGGAGGCAGCCCCAGCTCCTGCCTTCCCCAGAGCCCGGCTGGGCCATCAGGTGCGGGAAGGCCGAGGGCGCCTCTAGCCGCCGCGGGCACACGGCCAGGGGCTTCTTGATGGTGGAGCCTTGGACGAGCAGCCGCATCCCCACGTACGGCGGCACCTCCACCGCGGGCTGCGGGCGAGAGGGGACGAGCACTCAGAGGACTCGCGGCCGGGGGCCCCGGGCCCACCTGAGGGACGCCTCCGCATTTTTTTTTCTTTTTGGGTCACACCCGGCGATGCTCAGGGGTTACTCCTGGCTCTGCACTCAGTGCTCAGGGGATGCTGGGAATTGAACCCGGGTCGGCCGCGTGCAAGGCAAACGCCCTCCCCGCTGTACTGTCACTCCAGCCCTCAGCTGAACCTTCTGCCACGGGCAGGAAGGCCCGGTCCCCCGCTCCTGGTGGGTGCTTGGCAGCGGTTTTCCTGGCACCAGCAGAGACCTTGGAGCTTGTTATAAACAGAGTGAGCCCTGGGGGAGGGGGAACGGACTCTCTGGGGCCACAGCACCCTCTGGGGGCCGCCCGCTGCTACACCCACCGTCACCCAGGGGGTTCCCTGCCACTTCATCTGACAGAGAGGAGGGGGGAGTGGAAAAGCAAGAAGGAATAACGGGGCGCTCATTTGTGGGTGATAGAAAAAGACATAGTATAAGACTGATCCCCAAGGGCAGTAGAATCTCGGGCCCGGAGGATCGGTTGGGAGCCTGCCTTAAGCTGGGACCGACAAGGGACCACTGTGAATAACTGGAGTTGGGAATGATCACTCTGGATAAGAACTGCGTGCTGAAGTAGGTAAAGGACCAGGTCGGACAACATCTCTGTAGAGAGAGGTTGTCATTGCAAGACAACGCCTGCATGGAAAACCATAATGCCTGAAAGAAGGGAAAGAGAGAGAAAGAAGGAAAGGGCCTGCCGCAGAGGCCGACTGGGGCGGTGGGTGGTGGTGGCGGGAGGGAGACTGAGGACAGTGGTGGTGAAGGGATGCGTGTTGCAGCATGGCATGACTGAAACCCGGCCAGGAACAGCTTTGTAACTATGTATCTCACGGTAAGTCAAGAGAGACAGAGAGAGGGGCTGGAGCGGTATCACAGCGGGTAGGGCGTTTGCCTTGCACGCAGCCAACATGGCCAACACAGGTTCGATTCCCAGCATCCCATACGGTCCCCCGAGCACCGCCAGGAGTGATTCCTGAGTGCGCGAGCCAGGAGTAACCCTTGAGCATTGCCGAGTGTGACCCAAAAAGGAAAAAAAAAGGAGTGTTGGATCTCACAAAGTGCTATTTGTTGATCTGATCATATTTACATAGATCAAACCCTATTTGATCATGGTATATGATTCTTTTAATGTACTGCTAGATTCAATTCATTAATATTTTGTCAAGAACTTTGTATGTATTCATCAGTTAAGTTGATCTATAAAATTTTTTTGTTGGGGAGGGGCACACCCAGCAGTGTTCAGGCCTTACTCTTGACTCTGCAGTAAAAGATCCGTCCTGGTGGGGCTTGGGGACTGTAGGTGGTACTGGGGATCAAACCTGGGTTTGCCACATGCAAGGCAAATGCCCAACCAGCTATACTTTCTCTGGCCCCTTTAATTTTCTCCTCTAGTGCTGTCTCTGTCTGCTTCTGGTATAAGGGTACTATTTGCCTTGTAGAGATTGTTTGGGAGGGGGTATGGTGCCACCAGCAGGTCAATCTGTACCTGTGAGGCAAGTGCATCAGCAGCTTCAAGGCACCTTCAGACTTCCAGATACCCCAAAATTGCTGCTGTGCCTTTGGCCAGACCCCCAAAACTTGGAGCAACGTTTACCAAGAAAGTAAATGGCCAAAAGTTAGGTATGTGGGAGACACACCCACAAACTACCTCCGACTCAGCCATATAATGGGAGGCAAGCTCTCTCTGGTTCCTGATCGAACTACTTAATGGCCATGATCCCAGAGACTCAGAGACAAATCTTGGAACTCAATGGCTTTTGGCATAAATATGTCCGGTCCCTGCAATAGATTACCAGCACTGGGAATAGGTTTCATGCCTTGGCCTATTCCCCCTGGCGGCTCATTGGCTGCCATCTTCCAGAGGCCACTGGATGGTCAGGTTTGGGCCCACAGTGACGAGACACGCGAGGCCTCACGGGATGGGGGTGGAGGCGGCCCTTTCCTCCCTGCCCCAACGAGACCCAGAGATACCGCCGACGAACGGCCTCTCTGGCTCCTGATCAAGCTGCTTAATGGCCATGATCCAAGAGACTCAGGAACAAATCTTGGAACCCAGCAG
>JAOXYA010078067.1:0-11403 GCA_028565675.1 Sorex palustris
TTTGATATTTGCATGACTGAGACCTAAACCTGAAAGTTTTGTAACTTTTCCCACAGTGATTCAATAAATAAAATAAATAAAAAAATAAAAACAGCTGAAAAACTGAAATTACTAAGTATCAGATGAGAATATTACTATGGATTTGATAAAAATGTCATAAATGAGTACACCGCCAGGGTGGATGACCTAGACTAAATGGGAAACTTTCTACAAACACATTTATCAAAGAATAGAATGTCTGACCAACCTATAGCAAGCAAGAAAATTGAGTCAATCATGGAAACTCTTCCTCAACCAAAAGGTTTGGTTCTAACAGCTGAACCGGGGCATGTCTGGCTTCTCACCCATCCCTGGGCACTGGCAGGAGGACACGGCCAGACGGTGTTGGGCCGGCACTGCCCTGAAGCCTGACCCAGGCAACAGCTCCACGGCAGTGAAATACAGCAATGTCCCACATGGGCAGCAATCAAAATCCTCAATTTTCTAGCAAGCCAATGTAAAGGCACAGTTCAGAGGCACACTGGCTCAGGAGGATTCTATTCCTTCCCCAGAGAGGACGGTCACTGAGTGTGACGCCTGGCGAGCAGAGGGCAGGAGAGTCCCTCCACCGTCTGGTTGCCACAGGAACAAACTGGGAGAAATTTCTCCATCCTGTTGTGATGAAAACACTCGACAGAATCACGGGAAAATACTCCTGCATGGCAAAGGCATGCGGGAGAAGCCAAACTCCGCAAAGGCCAGATCCGGGGAAGACGGGGCTCGCCCCCCAGGTCAGGAGCAAAGGCAGCCCCCAGCCCACTCCATGCTGACTCGCCCACCCGCCCTGCCTCACTGACACTGGGCCTCTAACTGCACGCCAAGCAGCTGATAGTCAGGGACATGCCAGCCCCCAGCTGGGAGCCCTGGGGCTCCTTGGGAGGGGCCAAACTGCCGAGCTGCGTCCCCTCCCTGCAGAAGCCCCAGAAGCTGTCCCCAAAGCCCCCCGACCTCGCTGCAGCCACGCCCACAGCTCCACCTGCCACTCAGCTCATGCGCTCTGCAGGGGCATCAAACAGGAACACATTCAGGCCCTCCCCATTTCCAGGCCGAGGACTTAACTTTTCTCTTTTTCATATATTTAACTTATTAAAAAAATGTAATCACTGTGATATAGACCCTGACAAAGCTGTTTGTGATGGGGTCTCTGTCACGCAGTGCTCCAACACCCGTCCCTCCACCAGGATACATTTCCCAGCACCAGGGTCCCAGGTTCCCTCCCATCACCCCCACCCCACCTCCAGCCTGCCTCTGTGGCGGGCTCTTCTCCTCTCTCCCTCTCGCTCCCTCCCACACGCTCCTTCTCTCTCCCTCCCTCCCTCCCTCCCCCCTTTTGGACAATGTGGTTTGCAATGCAGATACTGAAAGGATATCGAGCACGTCAGTTAACTGAGGGTTAACCTACTCTTAACCCTCAGTTCTGGTCCAGCGTGATCAGTTCCAACTATTACTGTCATCCTGTTCCCTTCTCTGCCTTGCCTACCCTCCCCCCACACACTTGTGGTAGATTCCAACCATTGAGCAGTCCTCCTAGCCCTTGTTTGCCCTGGCCTTGGATATTAGTCTTCTATGTGTTTCCTATGTACCACAAACGAATGCACTCGTTCTATATCTGTCCCCCTCCTTCTGACTCATTTCACTCGTGATTCTCTCCACGTCCATCCATTTGTAAGCAAATTTCATGACTTTAATTTTTCTTTACTGCTGTATAGTATTCCATTGTGTAGATGTACCTTGGTTTCTTTATTCATCATCTGCTCTTGGACACTCGGGTTGTTTGCTGGGAACTTTTCAATTCACTGGTCCAGATTATAGATCCTGAAGTGTCTAGGCCAAACAGCCCTGTTCTCCAAATGCCAGTAGGCACACACCGAACTTCGTGGGAAAGTAACAGAAGTCAGTGAAACAAGGCTCACTTAGCAGCAAACAGTTTAGTAGATCCTGAACAATGACTTAACGCTGTGGTGAAATAGAACTGTAACTGTGATCACATATTTTTCTTTTACCAAAGTATTTTTTATAATTTCACGTGAAAATGTTCACTTTTTTTTATTTAATTAAAGTACTTCTTATAATTTCGTTAGCCTGTGGTTCGGGCCCGTGTCCTGGTGATGCAGGCAGGTAGACAGGGAAGGCCCCCTCCCCAGGCAATGGCAAAAGCCAGCCCTGCAGAAAACAGGAAAAACAGGAACTAAGGCCTGAGAAGACCCTCACCCATCTACAGCAACAGACCCAGAGAAGCTCTCACAGGAACAAAAGGCCAGGAAAGGAATTTCTAAGAAGACCATCACCACTCCTTAGCAACAGGCCCTGTGGGGGCAGGTTGGAGAAACCCTATAAAGGCCACCTTGAACAAAGGACGGGCGCACATATGCTGCCTGAGCCCGTGTGCTGCTTGCGCCCACGTGTGTCGCCCGAGCACACGGATCACCTGCATCTCCCCTCTTGAGATATGGACTTTCATGCTTTCGTGTCTAATGTTAGGATGTGTGTAGGGGCTCTCTCTCCACCCTTGGAGAAGCCCGGGTTCTCTCTTGAGTACGTTACTCTCTCACTCTCTCCCCCTCCACACCTTAAAACTCCTCCAAATAAAATCTATTTATTTCACTGCTTGTCTACTCCTGAAATTCCTTTCTGCGAGGCGAGACAAGGACCAGTAACCCTGGGCCCTGAGTGGCAGGGGCGGTTGGGAAGAAAGTGACTGTCTTTCTCCCTACTTCACAGTGGGGCCCACTGACATCACTGGGAGGGACAGCACAGCTGCCCGCCCTGTCCTGCAGCGCAGCCCGGCTGCAGGGAGGGGGATTTTGTTGCTCAAGTGACATTGGTGGTCATTGGAGACAGTGTTGGGTTTTGCAATTGTGGGGAGGGGGGTGGTGGCGTCTGCAGGAGAGGAAACTTAACATCAACCGTGCCCAGCCGGACTCACTGACTGCCCCTCGCTGGGAGGGATGGACGGAACCCGCTCGCCCTGCTGCTTAGCTGTGGGGCTGGAGGCCAGAAATGCGGCTTGGTCAGTGTAGACGGGCGCTCCCAGTGGCCTCAGAAGGGCTGTGTGGGCCTGTGTGGGCTGAATGGGGGCTGCCTGTCTGTGGGCTGAGCTGCCACAGGCATGTCCCGCCCCCTTTGAAAGGTGTCACAAAGGACTGATGTCCACAGTCACGCCCCAGCGCCCTCTTCCAGGCCGCACTAGCACCCCAGCCCCCTGCTGGAGACTGTCCTTCCATGGGCTGGGCTCAGGGGAGCTCGCCCGGCCTTGTTCCCTGGCGGGCTCCAGCCCCGAGGCCCTCAGCGGCTGCCCTGTTCCCGGGGAATGACCATCTCGGGCCGTGATAGGAAGCCCGGGCAGCAGGTCTCAGCAGTGCCCACTCGCCTCCGCTGGACTCTGCCCAGTCTCCCAGCACTTCTGTCAGCCAGAGCACGTTCGTCCTGCAGCTGAACTGGACCAAAGAGGCTGCGCGCAGGGGCCAGCCCTGGCAGGAGCGGCACAGAGGCCGGGCACGGGGTGCGCGTGCAGGGAGGGGGCGTAGCAGGGGTCATGGAGCAGGAGAGGTGACATAGCAAGGGAGGTCATACATGCAGGGGAAGGGATGTAGCAGGGAGGTGATATATCGGGGAGGGGAGGTGAAGAGCTGTGTTCAAGGGAAGAGGCGAGAATCTGGAGGAAGACTGAGACTCTCCCGCCAGCTGTCGGCATCTGTGGAGGTTTGTCTCTGAGCGCCGGTGCGGGTCCCAGTGAGTCCCTTCCCTGAGGCCGAGCATCCAACCCTCCAGGCTGCCCTTCACGCCGCCCCAGCCTGTGTGTGGCGGGGCGGGGGTGGGGGGTAAGAGGAGACCTTCAGCCTGCCCGACGCCTGGCTGTGCGTGCCTGCTGCTGCTGAAGAGTTGATGAGCCCCTGGCAGGGGCAGGAAGGGCACAGATGGTGGTGCAGCCGTGCCAGCCTGGAGCCGGTGAGCGGCGGCAGCCGTGCCCTCTCCTGGCGGGTGCTGGCTCTGCTGACATCCCACTCCATAAAACAGGCATGCACCCCAGACCTGAGAGCACTTTGGAGAGTGTCTGGCCCAGGGGGTTCCGCACATGTCCGGCCCCTCCTCCGCGGTTCCTGCCTGCGGCCCTGCCTGCCAGGTGGCTCCAAGTCTCATGCTCTGGCCTCCACCACGTGCTACCCTGGGTGTATGCAGTGTCCTGGACGTGGAGAAACACGGAGAGCCCATGGCCAGTGCTCCATGCCGGTGACAGCTCACCTCCAGCCCGATGGCAGTGCTGACTCTGCACACTGGAGACAGAGAGTCATGGTGGAGACAGGGTCAGGGTGGAGATGGATGGAGCAGACAAGGCCAGCACTTCCGGTCACCAGAGGAAGCGCTGGGTCCTGGGGGCCCGTGGGAGGCCCTTGCTGCCCTCGTGGGTTTTATACCATGAGTCTCTATTCCTTAGTCGAAGTGGGTCAAGGCAGGTGTCAGCATCCACATCCTCTCATTGAGTGGGCTGGGAAGAAAGCACAGTGGGTAGTGCCTTAGAGAGCGCTGACCCAGGGACAATTTCTGGCACAACCTATGGCCTTCCAGTCCCGTCCAGAGTGATCCCTGAGTGCAGAGGGAGCCCTGAGCACCAGTAGAGGTGGTCCCAAAATAAAACAAAAAAATAACCAGCACCCCACCCCCCTCTGAAAGTTCACCGTGTGCATCTTGTAACTCAGGACGCTGAGCTGCCAGATGCCTCTTCTCTGGGAGGCACAGAAACGTCTTCCTCAGCTTCAGGCAGGATCCGATCACGCAAAGCCTAACCTTAGAGCCTGGTGTTGCGTAAACTCAGGCCCTGGCTCAGGCGCAGAGAAAAGAGGCATCTCACGCTAGCACATCTGCCACAGGGGCAGGGGTCGCCGTGGGCGCTCCTACCCACCCTCCCCAGGGCCCCGGGCACCTCACCAGGACCAGCCTTCCTTTGCCTGCTCCCTGTGCCCGCAGAGAACCCGCTTCACAGAAGTCTCTGCATCCTGGGCTGCACGGCCAGCCTCACGGGGCTCTGCAGGGCTGCTGGGTCCACGGGCACAGGGAGAAGAAAGACACAGACTTCTCTTATGTTTCCTCTTTCTTTTTATTGAATCACCGAGAGACACAGTTACAAATTTTCATGATTGAGTTTCAGTCATACAACGATCAAACACCCACCCCTCCACCAGTGCACATTTTCCACCACCAATGTCCTCAGTTTCCCTCCCGCCATCTCCAATCTCCACTCCGCCCCCGCCTCTATGGCAGGCAACTTCCTTACTCTCTCTCTACTTTTGGGCATTATGGTTTGCCATACAGATACTGAGAGGCCGTCATGTTGGGTCCTTGATCTACTCTCAGCACACATCTCCCATCCCGAGCGATCCCTCCAACCACTAAGGGGACTTAGTGACCCCTTCTCTATCCCGGCTGCCTTCTCCTCCCACTCATGAAACGGGCTTCCAACCATGGAGCAAGATTCCTGGCCCTTGTCTCTACTGTCCTTGGGTGTCGGTCTCATTCTATGTTATTTTGTATCCCACAAATGAGTGCAGTCATTCTATGTCTGTCCATCTTTCTGATCATTTCACTTAGCATGACACTCTCCACGACCATCCACTTATAAGCAAATTCCATGACTTCAACTTTTCTAACATATGCACGATATTCCATTGTGTAGATGTACCAAAGTTTCTTAACCCGTCGTCTGTTCTTGAGCACTCAGGTTGCTTCCAGATTCTGGCTATCGTGAATAGTGCTGCAATGAACGTACAGGTGCAGATGTCTTTCCTACTGTGTTTTATTTGCACCCTCGGGACATATTCCCAGCAGTGTCATTGCTGGGTCATATGGAAGCTCAATTTCTAGTTTTTTAAGGAATGCTCATATTGTTTTCTAAAAAGGGTGGAGCAGTCAGCATTCCCACCAACAGTGAATCAGGAGAGTCCCTTTCTCTCCGCATCTGTGCCAGCACTGGTTGTTCTTGTTCTTTTTGATGTGAAAGGCAGCAACTTCTCCCGGGAAGCAGCAGGCAGTGGGGTGGCACCTGCTGCAGGTTTGACCATGGACAGGGTTGTCAGAACAGACCTTGGCCCAGCCCACGGCCCTGCACACGTCTGCTGCTCTTGGGATTTGGGTTTGGGACATGTGGTCACTCCTTGCCTCCTCAGTTGGATTTTCAAAGACAGAAGGAATGTCTCAGAGCATGTTGGTATTTCCAAGAATGAAGCAGAGACTCGACAGTGTACATTGGGATTTGTTAACTGCAGAAGCAAGGGACTTACAGAAAGTCACTTAGATTTGGGACTCGAAATATGCTTTTGGCATCTGGATTTTCCAGATATCCTAAGTAATCACTGTTTCCCTTTGACTGGTTTCTGTGACTTGGGAAATTATTTTAGCAGAGAACTTGGAGAAATATGGGCATTTCTGATCTTAAAAAGACGGAGTAAGATGGTCTCGGATGCTCTTTAATTATCCTGCAAGGGCAAACTCAGAAGAGAAACGGCTTTGCAGGAAGCCAGGCTGCCGGAGTCACCTGCCTGCGTCATCCCTGCCTGCACGAGCGATGAGAAGGCTTGTTTCTGGGGGGCTCAGCCAGACCCCAAGCCAGGTTCCTCCTGCCCAGCCACCTGTCCACAGAGCCCCATGCCAGCAGGAGCTATGGGAAGCTCCGGCTCTCCAGCTGGGCACACTCGAGAGGGTGACAGCTGAGCTCCAGCGACTATGACGCAGGCACTTGGCATAGTCTGATTCAGAAGAGTTCTCACATGGTTAGAAGAAGACTGTCATTATTAAAGGGGAAGGCGGTTCATGTTCTTCAAAATGTCAGTAAGGAAAACGTTAAGTGTTAGGAGATACACTTTTTGATTTTTATTTATTTATTTTTGCTTTTTGGGTCACACTCGGCGATGCTCAGGGGTTACTCCTGTCTCTGAACACAGGAATTACCCCTGGCGGTGTTCAGGGGACCATATGGGACGCTGGGAATCGATCCTGGGTCAGTCGCATGCAAGCTGTGCTATAGCACCAGCCCCTAGGAGCCACACTCTTAAGGGGTTCTCTTCAGGCATTTGTAGATATCAACAAATCATTGTAGAATGGTGCACACCATTCTACAATGCATACGCGCACCTTATACATATGCATATATGTAGATACATGTAGGCATATAGACAAACATACAGCACTGTTTGGGTTTTAAAATGTTATGCATCATTCTGTGACTTTTTTCTTGCTTTAACTAAGGAAATAAACACACACAGGAACGGTACATAAACACATTCTATCTGCCAGAGTCACAGTTGCATTTACAGCCTGTAATATTTCAAAGTGTTTTTTTATAAAAGTAACTCTTTCGGTCTCCAACTGGTGAATTGTTGAATTGATGATGGCAGTGTATTTAGAGTTTTTAGGTACCTCTCTATAAGTGTCTAAACCTTCTAGTTGCTTACTATTATTTTTATTGTTTTGGGGGGCACCTCCGGTGGTGCTCAGGATTTACTCCTGGTTCTGTGCTCGGGTATAATTCCTGTGGTGCCCAGGGAAGCACGTGGGTGCCAGGGATTGACCCGGTCCGTCGCGTCCAAGGCAAGCACTGTCCCTCTCTGCTCTCACTGCAGCTCGAGTTGGTTATTTCTCTCAGCAAGTTTCACAGCACACGATGGGTTGTGTGAGAATGTGGCTCTGTGACCATTATTGATTGTGAGCAAACGGCCTTCTACAGGAGGGTTTAATTATCAGTGGGAAACACACTCCAACAACAGCCTTTATCCTTTCCAATCAACTAAATTGCTAATGGCTTGTCATAGAAGAATCATACTCCACAGCAAAAAGACAAGCAATCTAATTAAAAAGTTGCAAAGGATCTGACTAGACATTTCTCCCGAAGAGACACGAGTAGCCAGTGCGTCTGTGGGAGTCCAGTCAGATTCCTTCCTTCCCAGGAGGAGCAAGTGAGGAACACGATGGAATGTGCTTCCAGGCTCACCAGGCACTGCCAACCCGGGGAGAGGACGGCCCGGCCCTACTGGGGAGAACGTCAGATGTCTGGGGAAACCACTTGCTCCTTGCCGGATTGGACAGACCCCGCGCCAGCAGCCCCCAGCCCACACCAGGGGAAAGAGATGCCAAGGGAAAACGCTCCTCACCCTGGTGCCGGCACTCACATTCTGCAGCTTCCACAGAGAACAAGAGCAAGGAGCTGGCCCAGGGGTGGAGCGCATGGGACCCAGTTCCATCAAGCACTGCCGGGTGTGGCTCTCAGGAGACGAGGCCCGGGGTCCCCACTCAACCTTGGCAGCTGTGCCCCCGGGGCTGGCATGAGAGCAAGACCAAGGCTGGGCGCCGTGGGATGTTCTTCCCACCGGCCGCCAGGCCTGTGCCAGACTGTCCCCGTGACGGCAGCCTTAGAGCGTCAAGATGGGTCTCAGCCTCCCGTGCTCAGAACTCAGCACACGGTCACCACCCCTTGGTGCTGGTGCCTCTGGTCCCAGGGAGTCCCTGTGTTCTGACTTGATCTCCCGGGCTGCGGCTCTTCAGGAATGAGATGTCCTTGGGTGTCTCCCTTTGCGTCTCTCGCTTCCTGCTGAGATGCGTGATATCCACAGAGGCGTATGGCAGGGTCCGTGCACTCCGCTGCCCGGAAGGGGAGGAGGAGGGGGTCTATGGGGAGGAAGGCAGCTTTCATGCCAGGCCAGCCCCAAGCCCGCATGCAGCGTTGGGCGCGTGTGGGAGGGAGGGGCCCAGGGTCTGGAGGGCAGCGTCCAACAGCAAAGGCTCGAGTTTGGGGTTTTGGTTCCGGCCTCAGCTGGAGGTGCTGCGGGACCGGGCTGTCCCAACGGTGCCCAGGGGTCGAAACTGGGCCCCGCACCGCCCACCCCTGGGCTTTCTCCCCTGCCCCCAAAGGCCCCTTTTGGGTGTGTGTTTTGGTCAGCTGGCCACGCCCGACTGAACTTACCTGACGACTCTCCCTGGGTAGGCCGAGATGCCAAGTCCCCAAGCCCCAGGACACTCTCCGCCCCTCCCCTGCCGTCTCAGCCAAGCCAAGGGGGGCTGCGCGCGAACGCCTCTGGGTTTTGTTTCCATGGAAACTCATCAGCATCAGCAACCGGGGCTTGTCTGCCCCCTTCCCAGCTGTTGGACCCTCCGGGCCTTTCGTGGAGTGAAGAAGGACACGCAGCTGGCAGTTACCGTGGAAAGAGGCTCGAGACAGAGATGTAGGGAGAGACAGAGACACAGGGAGAGACAGAGAGGGACAGAGATGGAGACAGAGACCTGGGGAGAGACAGACTTGAAGAGAGACAGAGGCACAGGGAGACAGAGACACAGGGAGAGACAGTGACTCGTGGAGAGACAGAGACACATGGAGAGACAGAGACACAGCGGGGCATGGAGAGACAGGCCGTGGCAGGCTCTGGGCCCTGCCCGGGTGTGGCTCTCAGCCCTCACATGCTGCCTCCTCCTCCTGGGCAGCCTCAGAGCCCACAGGCAGCAGCCCTACAGGGAGCAAGTCCTGCATCCCGGAGAGACCCATCACCGGCCACGTTCCTGTGTGGAAGGACTTGCTGGACACCCTCAGCCTCTGGCCACAGCTCTGCTCTGGGAAGGGCCCGCAGGGGTGTGGGGGGACGAGGCCCCCGTCTGAAGCTGCTGTCTGTTCCCACGTCCTTCTCCAGCTGGGGGTCCCCCACCCTCACCAGCCTGCAGTGCCCATGCCTGGCGCCTGGGACCTGGAGAGAGACAGACTTGAAGAGAGACAGAGGCACAGGGAGACAGAGACACAGGGAGAGACAGTGACTCGTGGAGAGATAGAGACACATGGAGAGACAGAGACATGCTGCCCGGTTACTCCTGCATGCTGCCCGGTGCAGGCCGGGCTTGGGGGGGTCCCTGTCGTGTCTGCCCCTCTCCGTGACTCCGCCTCAGACGCTCCCGTTTGCTTCCGTTGTCTGGGGGCCGGTTTCTGGGCTAGAGCCCGGCTGGGTCCGTTAATTTCTTCAACACCCAGATCTAGTGTGGGACGCACTTTCCTGGTGCCCCTGAGATGGTCCCAGTGAGCAGATGGACCTGGCCCCTGGACGCTGCCCAGGGACTCCCGAGAAGGCAGGTGGGCTCAGGGAGCCAGAGCTGCTCCTGGGCTCAGGGTCAGTCGAGGGAGGCACGTGGGGTCAGGCACGAAGACTGGAGGGGCTTCTGCAACAGGACTGGCAGGAGCGACCCGCACCCTGCACAGAGTGGGGTCCCCACACTGCCCCTGCTGACCTCGGGATGTAGCCTGCTGGTCCCAGCTGGGCGCCAGAGCCTGCCCACGGCTGATGAGGTTTCTCTGATGCCAACGAACCAAGAAAGGAAAGGTTTGGCCAGCTGAGATTCAGTGCTGACATCTGGTAAGATGCACACTCCTGCCCACTCCTCTTCACCGTAGCTGTGACTACTCTCAGGTGTGGCCTTGGCTCCCCCCGTGCCCTGCTTGCTAGAAACGGACAGAATGGCTCCCAGGGCTCCCAGCCAATGTGTAGAGTTGTGACCTCGATGGGGGCTACAAGACCATGCACTGCGCAGAGTTGGGGGCGGGGAGGGGGTAGGGGTCACCCCTGCAGTGCTCGGGATCACTCCTGGCGGAACTGAAGACAGCGAGGGGCCAGCACGCACGGGGGGGCAGCCAGGGAAGCACCTCTGCCCCGTGTCCCCGCCTAGCACGGCTGCTATTTGGGCGGTTGGCTCCCTTGGGTGGACAAGCCACCGGAGGACTCCTGCTGACCAGGGGACTCCCAGAGACATTCCATGATTCTGTCTTTGTTTCTGGCTTTTCACACCCAGTGGCTTGTGTCGGGGCATGTGTGGGGTTGGGAGTGAATCTGATGCGCCCGCATGGACCCGGGCTTCACAGCACACAGTTGTGTTCGTCTCGCCCAGACTCTGCTGGTTGTTACTTGCAGGGACTCTCCACCCCCGCCCGAGCCCTCTGCACCCGGCCCTGCGCGGCTT
The DNA here is from genome assembly GCA_028565675.1 of Sorex palustris. NCBI lineage: Eukaryota > Metazoa > Chordata > Mammalia > Eulipotyphla > Soricidae > Sorex > Sorex palustris. Next base: position 11,020 of record JAOXYA010078067.1, read on the forward strand.
GTGAGTGTCTGACTCTCCCCTCCACCCTCCTCTCTGCTTCTCGAATGACTCATGATTTATCCCATGATAAATGATTTATCAGGTCATTGGCAGGTGATTCTCGCCTCCTCTCTCCCTGGGCACTGGGGGCCCCTCCCCAGCAGACCCTGGCTTGCTCGAAGAGGATTCAAATGTGGGCTGAGAAAAATTCTTCATTTTTCTTGAGCAGGATGCTTAATGAATCAAAACATAATCAGATGAACCATTAGGAATTCCCAGTTAATTACTAGAAAGGAAAATAATTAAATTGAAGTTCAGTTTACATGTGGAGGCCGGCTGCGATAGCACAGCGGTAGGGCGTTTGCCTTGCACGCAGCCAACATGGCCGACCCAAGTTCGATTCCT
>JAOXYA010078074.1:0-11403 GCA_028565675.1 Sorex palustris
AGTTATAGACTTACAAATTTTGTGCTTGGGTTTCAGTTATACAATGATCAAGTACCCATCCCTCCACCAGTGCCCGTGTATTTTTAACAGTCTTGTCACGATACAGCCTTAAATCTTAATAAAAATAAAGATGCATTGAAGTCAACGGAAAATAGATTGCAACTTATCCAAATTCGTGGCCTACAGCGAAAATTGGCTGAGAGGAAACTTCACAGCACCAGACTCTATAAAGTCTGGAGATAGGAGAGAGAGAGAGAGAGAAAAATTAAGACCAATCATCTCATACCCTACCTTCAAAAGTTAGAAAAAGAACAAAATCAACCCTGAGCAAATCAAGGGAAGGATACGTAACAACAGCCAAGATGCGGAGCCCTGGTTCATTGAAAAGAAAAATAAAAATGGACAAGGAGGCACCTCTGATAAAAATGGCAGAGGGAGGAAGGGCAGACAGGAGACAGCAGTGTTGGAAATAAAATAAGTTTTGATTCTTAGAGCCTGCAGACGTCAGTATGCTAAGCAAGAGCTTTAAACAGCACTACACCTGGACCTGGCTGTGGAGAAGAAGTAACTGCTTCTTTGAAAACCATAAGCTACCCCAATTAGCCCTCCAGCTAGTCAAGAAGTATGCTCAGTTAAAAAACGAAGGAGGGAAGGAAAGGAGGGAGGGAGGAATTCTCTAAAGAGATGGCCAAAAGATACAGAGCTTTCACTGAAAGAGAATCTACAGACAGAAAGAAGCATCTGAGAAGAGATTGGGTACCATTAGCCCAGAAGGGAACTGCAAATGGTAGCAGAGAATTATCCGTGTGTGTGTGTGTGTGTGTGTGTGTGTGTGTGTGTGTGGTAGAGGCAGGGAGGGCAGAAGGTCTCTGCAGCAGGTGCACCGCTGGAGGACGGGACATTAGTCTCTCCAGAAGCTGGCTGTGATTTCTTTGAAAGAAAAAAAAAGGAAGAGCCATGCATTTAGCATAGAGCCTCATAATTGCTTTCCTGGGCACCCCCCATCGGAGAGATGAAGACTGCCCCCCCAAAAAAAACCACCACCACGTACACAGATATTTACAGACTCTTTCTTCATAATAGCCGAAAGTTCTGGAGTCGCTCTTCAGGAAGAAAGAGGACAGATGGCAGATAAGCTCCCTCACCTGTGTCTCACGGAGAGCCAACAGCACAGGCAGCATCTAAGGACCAGGCCCGGGAATGGGAACTGGGAGCCCCATCAGGGAAGGGCAGTCATTGGAGGAAGGGGGATGAATTTGGAACTTGAGGTGAATGGGACAATGGTGGAGGGTTATGTCCCTTTGGCGGTGGTGGTGTGTGTGTCAGTATGACAAAGATTGGCACTTTTGTGAGCATGGCACTTAAACAATAATAAAAACGGCCTTTAGGGGCTGGAGCAATAGCACAGCAGGAAGGGTGTTTGCCTCACATGCAGCCGACCTGGGTTTGATCTCCGGCATCCCATAGGGTCCCCGGGGCACCGCCAGGAGTAATTCCTGAGTGCAGAGCCAGGAGGAACGCCTGTGCATCACTGGGTGTGACCAAAAAAGCAAACATAAATCAATAAAAACAGCTTTTAAGTACATTTCACCACAAGCCCATTCAGTGCCACTCGGTCCCACCCAGCCGCCTTTCCAGAAAATTCCCTGGCAGTGCTGATGGCTCAGGGGCCACATTTGAGGGAGTGAGTGATATTGCCTGAGGATTGCGTCTTTCCCTCCCCCGCCCTCACACACACCCCCCATCCCACCCTCCCAGTCTGGTATCTGGAAAGAAGCGAGGGGGTTGGCAGGCCACAGCGTTGGCAGGTGCCACCCTCCTGACTCTGGGAAGAGGATGTAGAAATTCAGGGGAATTGTCCCTCTTCTGCTGCGGTGCTGATCCTGTGTCATGCTCATCCAGGTGCAGGAGAGAAAGCCTTTTTAGCGCCAGTCCCTGCGGTAAGGGTCGCTTTGGAGGTGGGTGTTTAGGCTGCGGGTGGGCCCCAAGTTGAGCTCTGTGTCGGGGGTGGAGAGGGGACGGGAGCACGGAGTGCAGGCCACAGCCAGCCTCAAGGCTTTGCTCCTCTCCTCACTGGTTGGCTTGCCTCTTGCTCACCGCCTCGGAGGAGGCACTCACGATATTTCTGCTTCTTATTCTGACCCGTTCCCTGTCACATAGGATCCCCCAGGGCCAGCCTTGCATTCACAAGTGACAAGATCTCCTCCTCCTCCTCCTCCTCCCTCTCCTCCTCCTCCTCCTCCCTCTCCTCCTCCCCCTCCTCCTCCTCCTCCTCCTCCTTCTCTGCCCCTTCTCCTTCTCCCCTTTTTTTTCATTTTTGGGGTTACTCCTGGTTCTGTGCTCAGGAGTGACTCCTGGCAGTTCTCAGAGAACCCTATGGGAGATGCTGGTCTTCTAACCTGGCTCAGCCGTGCGCAGGGCAAGCATCCTACCTACTGTACGATCGCTCTAGCCCTGAGATTTCACCTTCTTTATTTTGTATTAATTGTGGGCAGGCCCACTGAGACCCAGCCAGCCAGACTGAAGTCGCAGCCCTGCTCTCTCCCTCAGCGCTGGGGGTCCCCAGACCCACCCCAGCAGTGCTGGGGCCTTTCGTTCGCACCCTGGTGATGTGTGGGGGTCCGTGCAGTGCCAGGAACTGAACCCAGATTGGATGCGTGCCTTGCCGGAACTCCAGCTGCCGTACTGTCTCCTCACACTCCATCACTTTGTGGTCTTGGGGGAAAGGGCCATGTTTGGAGGAGTGAGATTCCTCACCTGGTTATGCTGAGCGCTGACTTCTGGTTCCACTCTCTGGGATCACTCCTGGTAGGACGCAGTAGGACCAACCCAGGTCAGCCAACCTCAAGGCAAGTGCCCCACCTACTGTGCTCTCTCTCCGGCCCCTCAGCCTTTTGTCAGTGCTGATTCGCTTCTGTCTCTGCAGATGGGTGCTCAGGGCATTTTTTTCTGCATCTGCGCTAGTGTGAATGATGCTGGAAGAACATTTGCCTGCCCATCACTCCTCCAGGGGCATGTAGAGAACCCCCCCAACCCCACCCTGTGCACTGTGCACAGTGGGTGGGAATGGAAACAGGACCCTGGAAGGTGGCACCTTGTACTTGAAAATAGAACCGGCGGCAGGATAGAGCCACACACTCCTGGCCACTAAACACCCAACGCAAACACAAACCCACAAGGACAGTTTTTATAAGGAGGTTTTTCACGAAGGTGTTTTTGCCGCATCGCTGGGCACAATCGTCTATTTATATGAATTGCCACACATGCCAATTTGGGTCTCATCCCTCCCGTTCACGTCTCCAGTCCCTCCGCTTCTCAGGACTCATCAGAATTCTGCACGCAGTGGGAATGAGGGAGATGCCACCGATCCAGGAGGCGCCCGGGATCAATTGGGAAAGATTTTAAGTTAAATGAAGTTGAGCTGTTGGTTATGGAGCCCCCGGGAGCCATGAGAAGGAGACGGACTCAGGGCTGCGTCTTGGGCTTGTGGTTTTCTCCTCTGAAGACGATGCAAAAGCAACTGTAATAAATGTGATCGGATAATCCAGGGGAAATTGCTGAGGGGCCACAAGCAGTGGCCCCTCAATGCCTCTCCCCCATGCTCTCTGCCTCCCCCTGGCTCTTGAGTCTGCGCCTTGAGGGATGCAGGGCTGGGGGTTGCAACCCACTGGGGCGGGTGTCGTCGTGATGCAGGGCACGGCCAGTGGCTTTCCCAGGAAGCGCAGATCCCCAGCATGTCTGAAGCACCCCTTCAGTCAGGAAACAGGAGAAGGCCCCAGACCCTGGATGGGAGGAGTGGGAACTGCAGGTCTCAGGGATCTCTGAGTCCTCATCCCAGACCTCCATGTCCCCACCATGGACATCAGGACTGCATTCACGCCGTGACGGCTGGACTCAAGGAAAACTAGACACAGGAAGAAGCCCAGTGGTGTGGCAGGATGGAACCTATCCTGGTTCTGTTCAAATGTCTCTTGGATTTGCCAAGCTTGGTGCGAAAGACATCAGTGACTCCCGCTGATCAGTGAGGTGTTGGGGTCTGGGGTGCTGTGAAGGGGTTCCTGTCTGTGGGGGCAGGGAGCCATAGGCAGTGCCTTGGCAGTGTCTGGGGCTCAATTTGTGCTCACAGGGCTATGGGATCAGCCCTGGACTGTGACGAGTGTCACTTTAGCATGTTAGCTGCAGAGCCCATGGAACCTCCTGGCCGTCCAGAGAAGACTGTGCTGGAACATTTTCCACCTCATCTTCCTTTTTCTCCACCAGATCATGTCCCCAGGGAGTACTTACTATAGTATCCTAACACCTGGGTATAAATTCACCCATCAAACTCACCTTCTCAAGAATGGGAGGGTTGGAGTTTGGGCCACACCTTGCTACACTCAGGGCTGACTCCTGGCCCTCTGCTCAGATTTCACTCCTGATGGGGCTTGGGAAACCGTTTGTGATACCAGGGGTCGCACTGGGTCAGCCGGGGATAAGACAAGTGTCCCGCCAGCTGTCTTATCTCTCCAGCCCAGAACTCACTAGTTTTTTATATTTTTGGCTTTGATTTTGGGGTCATGCCTGAGGATGCTCAGGGGTTATTTCTGGCTCTGTGTTCAGGGATATCTCCTGGCGACACTCAGGGGACCAGATAGGATGGTGGGGACCAAACCTGGGCCAGCCACATACAAAACAAGTGCCCTCTCCGCCGACATATCTCTCTGGCCCCAAGACTGACCATTCTTGCTTTTCCTTCTTCTTTGGGTCACACCCAGCAATTCACAGGGGTTACTCCTGGCTCTACACTCAGGAATTACTCCTGGTGGTGCTCGGGGGACCATAGGGATGCTGGGAATCGAACCCGGGTCGGCCGCATGCAAGGCAAACGCCCCACCCTCTGTGCTATCCCTCCAGCCCCTGACCATTTTTTTTAAGAGCATGGCGCACTCCATTTTTACCGCCTAGCCCCAGGATATCACCATATACCACCTTATAGAACTAGAACACCATCTAGGGTGTTCCCACCAAACCTGGCGTTCCCCGGCACAGCTGGTCTGCCTGTCCCTCTCCTGGAACAGGTGACCTTCTGGCTGACCCTGATCTCCCCAAAGAGGCTCTGGCCACGTGCACTGCTCCTGCCCTTTGCCCCACATGACGGTCTTGCCTCTAGTTCCTGCGTTCCGCTGCGTGTGGTGACCGTTTGCTCTTACTCTGAATGAATCTACTCCTCCCGAGAGACAGCATCTTTTCAATGCGAAAATGCTGAGATCTGGGAAGTTGTCTATGGAAACTGAAAGAAAGTTATAGTCCTACTACAGCAAAAATGTGGTTCTTGCTGCTGACGGCAGAACTTGTGGGGATTTGTAAAGAACTCACACAACGGCACAACCTAAAAACAAGCAACCCATCAAGAACGGGGCGAGCAATGAGGGGGACAGAGACCTGAATAGATACTTTTCCTGGGAAAACATACAGATGGTTCACAGACATGAAAAAGAGAAGAGGTTCTCGCCAGCACTAGCTATGCGGGATATGCAAATCAGACCTCACCCTGGTGCAATGCGCCTAAATCAAAATCATTTGGAAACCAGGGTTTTGAGGGGAAGAAAAAGAAACCCTGGTATGCCATTGATTGGATTGCGATTTGATGCCGCTGCCACAGGAAATGCTACGGCAATTCTATTCGGGGGGAAAAAAGCACGAAAATACCAAATACTATATAATCCCAGTGATTCCAGTCTGAGGCATCCTTCGGGACACATGAAAAGACTAATTAGGAAAGATATCTCTAGGGCTGGGGCCATAGTACACCGAGGAGGACGTTTGCCTTGTATGCAGCTGACCCAAGTTCAATCCCTAGCATCCCATATGGCCCCCAAGCAGTGCCAGGAGTAATTCCTGAGTGCAGAGCCAAGAGCAACCCCTGAACATCACCGGGTATGACCCAAAAAGTGAAAAAAAAAAGATATTTCTATCCCAAAGCTCAGAGTAACATTATCCACAACAGCTCAGTCCTGGAAACAATCCAAATGCCCATCAACAAATGGTGGATTAGGGAGCCGTGGTATGGAGACTCTGGTGGAATATTATTCGGCCAGGAAAAAAGATGAAATAGCATCTTTTGGGACAAAATGAGAGAACTGTGAGGTGATGGTCAGGCGCGAGCTAGGCCATATTCCATCATGGGAACAGCAAACCTTCTCCAGGTATGTGGAGTCAAGGCTCATGTCTGTGTCCTTCCCCAGAAGAGGTGCCAACAAGATCCACCTTCTGCCATTGTTTTTCTTTTATTACAGCTTCTTTATTTTTTCTTGCTGTAATGTTTGGGGTCTTTGGCTGTCCCTTGCCATGGGATTGCGTCTTTGGCACCATCTTCATACCTGCACGGTTCCTTCCCATCAGGGCCACATGCTGATGCATGCCTGTGACTCCATGGTGTGACAGGAAGTTCCTTCCCTGACTCTTCACTCCCCCAGTAACACTCAGTTCCCTTCCCATGCCTCCGACCAGACTCCCCCTGAGTCTCCGTTGCTCACTGTCTTTATCTCCTCACTGTTCGCCCCATCGGCCTTTCACCCACCACTCGCCCAGGCCAAAGACACCTCACCAGTTCACCTCCATTCCCTCCATCTTGATAATGTTGATGGGACATTTGTTCTCTCACTCATGAACTAGCCACTTTGGGGGGAGTTTTGGGCTTTTTCCTTTGTTTGGGGGGGGCATACACAGGGCTTCTTCCTGCCTCTGAGCTCAGGGACCACTCCTGGCAGGGCTGTGGGACCCTATGGAGTGCCAGGGATCGAACCCTGGTCAACTCTGTGCATGGCAAGCTCCCTACCCACTGCACTATCTCTCTAGCTCCTGTTCCTTGGCAACTGGTTGGGCATTGCTTGGAGCACTGTTTATTCTAGGCTCTGCTCCATGTGTTCTGATGGAAGAGGCAAAGATGTGGCCCCTCATGATCCTACTATGGAGGGGAGAATGTAAAGAAAGAACGTCCTCCTCGCTTCCCTCATCTCTGCAGTCCCTCTCCTTCCTGAAACGCTTTCTAGCTGCGTGACCCCGGGCAGAACCACCTTCTAGAGCTTCTGTTTCCTCCTCTGCCCCCTGCCCGTGGGACCCCCTCCCCGGGGAGACAGAGGGGGCCTGGTGCCTTGCGCATGCCTGCCCAGCAGTACCAGCTCTAGGCCCCCAAGTTCCACTGGTCCCACGTACAATATTTAATGACAAAGTATGTAACTTGAGATTAGTTCTGCTTGTAATCATAAAGTAACCTTCAGAATAATGTATGCCAAGGAATTAGACTGCCGACAGCTCAACATGTGTTTTTTTTAACTTCCAATTTTATGGTCCAAACCAGCTCTCTGATTGACAGACTCATGATCATCTCTGTCTGCTCGTGTCTGCCAACCAAAGCTAGTGCCGCTGCCTGGCCCAGGCCCAGCTCTGGGTATCAGACACGTCCCACAGCCCATGGTCTGTCTGTCTGTCTGTCTGTCTGTCCCTTGATTTCCTATTTTGATATCATTTTAGACGTCTGGAGCAGCTTGACCTCCAAGGAGACACCAGGGCCCTTGGAAAGTTTCTGTTACTTCACCCCACTCAAAGTATTTCTCTCCATTTGAATTTTCTTGTCAAGTGTTTGAGAGTTTTGCCAACTTCTAATCTATTATGACTCATTTTAGTATGTTTCTAAAGATTTAGTATGTTTCTAAGGATCGAGAATATTCTCTTGGGGGTGGGCGTACCCAGAGGTGCTCGGAGCTTCCTCCTGGCTCTGTACTCAGGAATCACTCCAGGATGATGGGAGGTTGTCAGGGATCACACCCGGTTCACCCACTTGCAAGGCAAGAGCCTTCCCTCCTGGCCTGCTGCTCTCCCACCAAGAACGTTCTTTGCATATTCAAGTATCATGATTCAGTTCAAGAAACTTAACGTGGCATCCTCTGCGAGACCCCAAGAGGGGTGGGGGGGGTGTCCATTTTCCCAGCCAGGCATTTCAGAGGTGTCTCCAGCCCTCTGCACCCATCCAATGCAGACGCATCCTGGTGTCTAGTTCTCTTGCCTCTTTGATCTGAACTTTCCTTGGTTCTCTTGGGCTTGCTGCCTTTGCAAAGCTCTGGCTGGTTCTCTTTCTCTTTTTTTTCTTAATTTAAAGACATAATTTTATTAAAAATATCTAAATTACCCAGTTTATTTTCAAATAAGAAATGATCTGTATACTGTCATATGCAAAAGATTTTATCAAGTATTATAGTTGACTTCCACTTTAAGATCTTCATGTAAAAACTTCACAGTTTAAGAAAGTGGTTGCAACTAACCATGAAAGATTAAAAGTCAGCCAGTACTTTAAATAACAAGCTGACTATTTTTGTCATTCCTCCTTGAAAATTTTGGCACAATCATTAAATGACCAGGTTGTATTTTTTAAAAAAATCAGTATCCATTCTTATCATTCAGTGTATTTTTTAAGTTGTACCATCAGTACATTAAACACTTGTGAATAAAATCATTTAAGAATATACAAGCTTTTCAGTTCGCATATTTAAAACCAACAAGGAAATGGTTTACTCTCAAATATCTTCATATGTAATTTTCTGTCCGTTACCACAATAGCAGAGTGAAAAACCTTAGAAACCACCCAAAGGAAGGCTTTGCTTTGGAAATAGCCATAAATAAAGAAGGAAGAACTTTCATTTGGGATAGGGGAGAATGGAGTGTTTTATAAGTAAAAACATCAAATTATGTCATTTGTATAAATGTCTCAGCAAGAGAATATATTGATTCTTTAATATTATGAGAAAAGTATTATTAGAAAATCTAGTGTAAAGCTAAAAACAGTAGTACATTAAACTTAAAAAAAACTTCACCCATTAACAAAACCGATTATATTACACAAAATCCAGAATTAAGGTATGATGGGTTAGGTAAGAGACCTCCAACATTTGCTCAGACCCATAAAAAGTCGGGGTACAGCATGCCCCCACATCTCAGAATTATAGTCACTTGGGGGGCCTGACAACTGCCCTCCCCCGCTTATAAATGTACAGATATGCTAAGTTTTATGTCAGTCTCAAAGAATGAGGTGTTCTAACTCAGCCTACATTCCAGATAAACAATTCCCCCATTTAAGCTAAGTTGCTCTTTAACCATTAATATATTGCTTAAATTTTTTTTGTTGTGGAAAAATAGGAGACTAACACCCAAGTGTGCCCGAGATTAGTACCAGGAGGTTTGCTCCATATAAAGGGTGTTGAGAGGATCCTCCCAGGATGGAAGAAGCATGCTGAAAGTAGACTACAGACCAAACATGATTGCTACTCAATGCCTCTTTTGCAAACCACAACACCCAAAAGGAGATATAGAACAAAAGGGAATGCCCTGCCACAGAGGAGGGGTGGGATGAGGGGGATGAAGGTGGGAGGGATACTGGGACCCGTGGTGATGGAAAATGGGCACTGGTGGAGGGATGGGTATTTGATCATTGTATAATTGAAATCCAGGCACAAAAATTTGTAAGTCTACAACTGTACCTCATGGTGTTTCACTAATAAAAAAAAATTGTTGTGTAGTTCATGCCTGCTTCAGTCAGCTTAATCAGTGGCTGAATAAATAGCATGCACTCCTACATTTAAAAAAAATTTTTTGTGCCACACCTGTCAGTGCTCAGGGATCACTCCTGGTGGCCCTCATGGGACCATATTGGGTGCAAGAGATTGAACTTGGATTGGTCCTATGCAAGGCTACTGTCCTAGCTGCTGTACTCAGGCCTCGTACAATGTAATATAGCCTCTAAAATTTATTTCTGCTGCTCATTTCCCAGTTACCTCTACAGTAGCTGAACTATAACTATTCCCATCTCCTCCGTTGCTGCTCTCCTGACTGGGCGGCTGGCAGGTGACCAGCAGAGTGAGCACCTGCTCGACACCTCTGTGAATTAAAGCACAGTCATTACCAAAAATATATCAAAGTACAAACAACAATGTGCTCCTATACAAATGCAAAGGATCGTTATACTAAGTCCATGCTGATTTTTTTTAATAAAATTCAAATTGAGATTTTTTTAAATAAAATATATGTTCTTGTGGTTGACCCAGTTTCAATCCTCAGCACTGCCTATGGTCCCCAAGCACCGCCAGAAGTGATCCCTGACCACACAGCCAGAACTAAGCCCTGAGCACCACCAGGTGTGGCCCCCAAAACAAAACAACCCCAAATATATGTTTTTTGACAAGACACACGAATTTTGAGTTCTTATTCTTCTGTGCCCTCACCTCCCTCTTCTCATCATGCTTCCAACTGCACCAGACCTGTGCTATGGGTTAGCCCTCTAGATTTTACAGATCTATCTCACCATTCCATAGATGAAAACTTAACCTGAAGCTCTGTTATATTAGCAGATGTGGTGTTGTCTTCGCTCACTTAAAGAACGGTTCCTATGTGGGCGAGGCATCACATTCACCTGGGAAGCAGCGCTAAAAAGTCGAGGTTTCTGAGCTGGGATGTAGAGAGCCTGACAAGCCTTTGGGAGGAGGGTCTTGGACAAACTGTCCTGGGGGCCCATGGAGATGGATGATTCCAACTGAAGGATGGACTGCTTCACCCTCACTACCCTCTCTAAAAGGCTACAGCTGCTCATCTGTTTTTATTATTTCCTTTTTCATGAACCATAAGCACATCCATTGCAGTCTGCCCAAATCCTGACCCACAGGGGGACTATTATTGTATCCTCAGCAATGAAAATTTTAAAAACGAACCATTGCTTTCATAGCTAAGACAATACATGTAGAAGCTGACAGGGGTTAGTTGTGTACATTCTATACCTACAGGGCAGAACTTTTTTCTGCTTTCCTTTCGTTTTTCTTCACTTATAAACCTAAAAACCCTCTTTCTGGGGCCAGGTGGGACTCAGGCTATGAGGATCATTTGAGCATGTGCAGGTGGCCCCGGGTTTTAATTCAGGGCCTTGTACTTGCAAGGAGTCACTAACCCTTCTCTCTGGGCTGAAGACCCTCTTTTCATAGCTGCTGTGACTCAAAACTAGATGGCAGGTCTCATCCGAAAACTAGACCAAGGGCTGACGAGGCAATCAGCGTTATTAAGAAAATGCTTCTGAAGGACAGACATAAATGAAAAGTATTTTGAAATAGTTTTTCTTTCTTTCTTTTTTCTTTTTTTTTTAATTTTATTTTTTTGGGGCTGGAGTGATAGCACAGCAGGTAGGGCATTTGCCTTGCACGAGACCGATCTGACAGGTCCGGGTTCAATTCCTCTGCCCCTCTTGGAGAGCCTGGCAAGCTACTAAGAGTATCTCACCTGCATGGCAAAGTCTGGCAAGCTACCCATAATGTATTGGATATGCCAAACACAGTAACAACAAGTCTCACAATGGAGACGTTACTGGGCCCACTCGAGCAAATCGAT
>JAOXYA010078084.1:0-11403 GCA_028565675.1 Sorex palustris
TAAACAACAAAAAAAATCAAATCAGATCTTTATGATAAATCAGGATGATGTGGTAGCTCATGGGACTTCACACATTCCTCTCTGTCTTGGTCCCTGTCTCTCTCTGCCTCTCTCTGTTTCTGTCTGTCTCTCTGTCTCTGTTTCTGTCTCTTTCTCTCTCTGTCTCTCTTCTGTCTCTTTGTCTCTATCTTTCTGTCTCTGTCGCTGTCTCTGTTTCTGTCTCTGTCTTTCTCTCTCTTTCTGTCTCTCTGTCTCTCTCTCTCTCTGTGTGTCTCTGTCGCTGTCTCTCTCTCTGTTTCTCTGTCTGTCTCTGGCTCTGTTTCTATCTCTGCCTCTCTCTCTCTCTCTCTCTCTCTCTCTCTGTCTCCCTCTCTCCTCTTCCAGGCATAACGGTTTTTGACGGTTTTCAACACAGACACTGAAAGGTGATCCTTGCGAATTTCCCTCCTTTCAGCACTCAGCTCTTGTCCAGAGTGATCCTTTCCGACCATTCTAGTCCTTACTGGTCCCTTCTCCATCCTAACTGCCCTTTGCCCCCACACACTTTCTGTGGCCAGCTTAAAATGCCACTCTCTAAACACTGCTCTCAAACAATGGGAGTGGGCTCGCCCACATGCCTCACTCAGCCGTGCATTTTATTCTCTGTCTAGCGAGAAAGGCTGGATCAGGGTCCGTCTCCTTTTCGCCAGAGCCACTGAGACCATAAATCCGTTGTTTTTATTCCCATCCAAACACAGCTTGCGGACTCAATCCCCTCCATCCTTTGTTTAAAACTCTTGGCGTTGCTCAGAGGAACAATTGCCTCGCCTGCGTGAGTGTCTGGGTTTGATTACGCCAGCAACACACACACACACACACACACACACACACACACACACACACACACACTTTCTCTTTTTCTCTCTCTTTCTTTCTCTCTCTCCCTCTTTCTCTCTGTCTCTATCTGTCTCTCTCTCTTTCTCTCTCTCCTCTCTCTCTCTCCCTTCTTCTCTCTCTCTCTGTCTCTGCCTATCTATCTCTCTGTCTTCACAATCTCTAGCCATCATTGCCATCACCTTTGCCTCCAAATCCATAACCCACCTAGAAGAAAGAATCAAAGGAAGCCTCATTTTATTGTTATTATTTTGTGTAGAATGCAAATATGCACTCTAAAAATCCACTTAACACGGACCCTTCAGGAAGTGGACCTGTCCATTAGAGTAAAATTCAAACTTCAACGGAACACATGGATTTGGGGGGCAGGTGGGGGTGGAAATTAATTGAATCTATGCTCTGTCTGCTGCCCGAAATGGTGGACATAAATATTTGATATCCATGATGTAGCTCCCTAATAAGTGTCTGTAGCACTGTCCTCCTGTTGTTCATCGATTTGCTCGAGCGGGAACCAGCAACGTCTCCATTGTGAGACTTGTTGTGACTGTGTTTGGCATATCGAATACTCCATGGGGAGCTTGCCAGGCTCTGCTGTGCACGCGGGATCCTCTCAGTAGATTGCCGGGCTCTCCAAGAGGGATGGGAGAATCGAACCCTGGTTGGCCGCGTGCAAGGCAAATGCCCTACCTGCTGTGCTACCGCTCCTTGAAAATTAAGACCGTGGAAGACAGTCCTATTTTTTAAAAGGAAAAAAAGGGAAAAAAATATATAGCCTTTGAAATTATCCTGCTGCGTATCTATTATGAATATTTTAACTTATCACAGATATTAATACTGATTCATATTCTACATTGCATAAACAGAATCAATAGCTGTGTTTGGTAATGTTATTTATTTATTTTATTTTGATTTTTTGTTTGTTTGTTTGTTTGTTTTGCTTTTGGGGTCTTACCCAGCGATGCTCAGGGGTTACTCCTGGCTCTGCACTCAGGAATTACTCCTGGCGGTGCTCGGGGGACCCTATGGGATGCTAGGAATCAAACCCGAGTTGGCTGCGTGCAAGGCAAATGCCCTACCCACTGGGCTATTGCTCTAGCCCCGGGACATTTTCAACATGAACCTTTTTCTGATCCTGCCGACATCGCCAGAGCTGGGAAAAGGGCAGCAGAGCAGGTCTCTGGGAGGGAATCCGTTTACACCCACAGAACATGGATACCCGTGTGCAGGAAGGACAAAACAGTTTTATCCTACACCCGTGGAACAATTCCATGGCCCCAGCAAGATGCAATGTCCACTCCCTTCCCGGACACCCCCATGGCCTTGTCATGTCCAGCACTAGCTCAGCCACAGAGAGGTTTTTGCATTTCATCCACGGCTGGCTGCCTCAGTTTCCCCATGAACTGGAAGCAGTCATACCCAGGGCGCATGGGCCGTAGGTCCCTTGCAAGCTGGCCAGAGCATCACCCAGATGTGTCTCCCCCTCTACGGTGTCCCTCGGTCCCTCACGCACCCCCTTGCCCATCCACCTGCGTCCTCCAGGTGTTTTGGAGACCCCCCTTCCCCGCAGACCTGGGCTGGGAGGGACTGGGGAGGGGGCGCGTCCGTGCAGGCTGGCCTCGCTGTCTGCCATCTGTTCTAGAATTTGTATTCCAGCCGCCGTGCTGTCCCCTGTTCAGGGTGGCAGTCCGGAAGCCAGTGAGTGGGGCTTTTGTCGCAGCCCGTGCTCAGGCTCAGTGCTAAGGTCACAGATGAATAGATATTGTTTGGGCTCTCAAGAACTTTATTGTCTCACGAGGCAGAAAGAAAGATAAATAAGATCAGCAGAAAAAACGCTGTAATCACAGAGCAAACAATGTCCCGCAGGGGACAGAGGGGGCAGAGGAAGCGGGGAGGAGGTTTCTGTGTCATTTCAGCATCTCGTGCTAATGATATTTTGGTTGGAGAATTATTGCTCCTCTGAAGTGTGATTTTAAGGCGCCTGAGTCTGCGGGTGCTGACCGCGTGCTGTGGGCTGCGGCTGGGCTGAAACCACCGTGGTCGGGACGGGAGCACTCTGAGATGAGCTTCTTCCCTTGCGATGGAGCCACACAGCGGCATTCTGGGGCCACTAGGGCGCCGCGGATGGGACCTGAAGCCTCCCTCGTGCCCCTTCACTGGTGCCAACCTCCTGGCCCCGGCTCCCACACGCTGTCATGAAACGGGCCCCTGTTCTCAGAGGAGGCATCTCACAAAACACGGGGCAATTCCAAGCACGTCCCAGAGAAAACAAGGCAACAGAGCAGCCACTAACCAAACAGGGATGTGCCACCGTGAGTCAGCAGCGGACTAAAAAAGAAATCATGGTTTTAATTTAGCCTTAATTTCGGCCAAAGACACAGTCCAGCCAGACCAGACCGGCTGCACGTTGGGCCATAATGCACAGCTCGGGGTGCACAGGGCAGGTCTGTTACCAAACCACAGGGAATTGATAAAAATCAATAACGGGACTTCTGGGATATTCCCGGCATTTGAAAATTAAGTGAAGTGCTTCTAGATAACCATGGGACAAGGAGAAATCACCAAGCTGGTCAGTTGGAAGATAATTAGAGGCGACCGAGAATGAACCCACCACATAGCAAAACTGTTGGGCGCAGCTGAAGGGTGCTGGGAAAGGTATTCACGGCTTCCAGAGCTTACGTAAGAAAAGAACAAAGACCACAAAGTGATGGTGGAGTCTGCAAGTCAGGGATTCAGAACGACAATAGAGAATAAAGACCAAAGCAAGAAGCAAGAAAACGGCAGAAACTAACAAAACAGGAAAAAAAAAATGCAGTGTCAGTGAGCTGGAGGCAAGCATTGGGCAGGGGGCGATGTAACGGGTAAATCTCCAGCCCCAAAATAAGAATTAGAAATTTCTAAAAAGATGATTGATCAAAAATCAGGAATTGTAAACAAGCAGTGCACAAATACAATCACCCTGGAAACTATAAACAATAAAAAGAGTCATACAGAGTATTGTGGATATATTTGTGCCAATAACTTAAAGTATCATAATGATTTTTTAAAAGATAACCCAACTGTTGGAACTCAATAAATAATCTAATCATCCCATTCCTCCGCCCCTCTCTGAGAGCCCAGCAAGCTACCGAGAGAGTATTTCGCCCGCACGGCAAAGCCTGGCAAGCTACCCGTGACGTATTCGATATGCCAAACAACAATTCTCATGATGGAGACGTTACTGGGCCCGCTCGAGCAAATCGATGAACAATGGGAGGACAGGAGAGGACATCCCAGATCTACTGAAGTCATTGAATTAGTAGCTTAAAATTTCCTCCAAGAAAACGGTAATGGTTTCGTTGGTGAATTCTACCAGACATTTGGGAAGAAACAAATATCAACTCTGCAAGAGCACTCCCGCGAACCCTCCAGCGCTATGTGGAACCAACACACCGACTGTAAAGTTCCTGGGGAAGCAAAGGTCTGAAAATAACCCAGTGAACCTGCAGTGAATAATTGGGAGGACTCCCGGGCTGGAGCTGGAGCACGGAGGGCGAGGAGGGCGTGGCCTTGTTCAATCCCCAGCACTTGGAGCCCCACCAGGAGGGATCCCTGAGTGCAGAGCAGGACTCACCCCTGAGCATCGCCGGTTGTGGCCCCCAAACCGGGAAAGTAAAATTAAAATAAATCAAGTGAGGGGACTCCTGAGACTTTCGGGGGTGGGGTTTGAGCTGCCCCCTTGGTGCTCAGGACATTTCGGGGAGGCGTCACATCTTCTGGTGTTTGAGGAACCATAGTGGGGCCGGGGACTGAACTGGAGTTGGCTGTGCTTTGAGTTTTTTGAGACTCACTTGGAGCTGCTGTGACAGGGGTCGAGTAATTGTACAGGGCCTCGAGCTCACCAGGAGGGATCCCTGAGCACAAAGCTAGGAGTCAGCTCTGAGCACTATCGGGAGAGATCCCTGAGCACAGAACTAAGAGTAAGCTCCAAGCACCGCCAGGAGAGATCCCTGAGCACAGAGCTAGGAGTAACCCCAAGCTCCCCAGCTATGGTCCCAAACCAGACAAGAGCCCCCCAGGAAGCGGCTGTAGTGAGGGCGGCAGCCTCACCTGGCAGCTTCACCTGGACAGCTTGGCCACAGAGACGCTGCAGTGACCCCGTGGGGCCAGGAGGCCGAGCAACAGGACCCCACGGGAAGGGGCCTGGGGCCCCATACACCATCTGGGGCAGCCACACACGAGGCCATGGCTACACACGTGAGCTCCCCAGCCCCGGGAAGAATCTCTGCAGCTCAGGGCTCAGGTCCACAGGAGATTCTGCCCAGCCGCAAGGATGAGGCCGCCGGCCACACTGCCTGACCAGCTAGACCTGCTGGAGGCGCACAGACCCCTCCAGGGCCCCCGCTGAGTCCCACATGAGCTCTGTGGGGACAACCAAGGCCCAGGGGCCTGCCCCTGCTGTGTCTTCTGGGGAGCTCCTGGTGGCACGTGGCCTCCCTAATGATCTGGACCCACACGTGGCCCGTGGGGTCTGAGGCCTCCCTGGAGGTTCACGTCTGCATGTGGCCCATGGTGGCCTATGGAGCCCCCGAAAGTCAGGGGAGCAACGTGCTGGGTGCCATGTGTCCTGGCCGGTGGGGGCTTTAGTTGGGACTGTCCAGCAGCAGGAGCGGCCAGCAGTGACCGAGGCTGGACTGCCCAGCTGGGAGGACCCCGCACCCGAAGAACCCCGCACCTGGCAGGAGCTGATGAGTCACCAGCTGGAGCCACTGCAGGGGCCACCAGCCCCTGGAGCTGCTTGCCGGGACTCCACACTGGGGGTCTTGCTTCGGTCTCTGCCTGTCCTGGGGGGGTCTTTGAAAGTGAGGGATTCCCAACCCAGGACTGAAACAGGGGCTGCTGGCCGGCGTCCCCTGTGCGGTCACTGGGACAGGACTGTGCCTCCCCCATACCTGCACCCCTACCCCTACTAGTGGGACCTGTAACAGTCTATGACATCATTTCCTGCCAGCAGTGTGCCTGCCACCGGCCCCCCCTCCCTGCCAACCCGGGCCCCTTCCCTCAGGGAAGCTGAGTGGTGGGGGCCCCTGCTAGTCCCCAGGGCCTATGGGGGCACAGGTGGGGGGGCATGCCATGAGCTGCCCGTCCTTCTGCTGGGGTGGCCTCCACACAGTCCTCAGGGGCTGGGCCCCTCCCCACGGTCCTCAGCCAGCTGCCCGGGAGACTCAGTGTGGCTCCTTAATGCCAAGGACCCCCACGCCTTGGAGTCACAGGGGCTGGCCTGCCACCTTGCTCAAGTGACCCTAACATTGCTCGGGGACCATACGTGGTGTCAGGATCACGCCAGGGCCAGTCATGAGCAAGACCTCTGAACCTCAGGCCCTGGTCTGATTTCTGCATATTCTGGTCACATCAGCTCCCACCCCCAACACACAGCTGCAGGATTTCATGACCGACTATGAGTTTTATATTATTTTATTGCACAGCGGTAGGGCGTTTGCCTTGCGCGCAGCCAGCCTGGCCGAGCCGGGTTCGATTCCTCCGCTCCTCTCTGAGAGCCTGGCAAGCTACCGAGAGTATCTCACCCGCACGCTCACCCTGGCAAGCTACCCATGACGTATTCAATATGCCAAACACAGTAACAACAAATCTCAAAATGGAGACGTTACTGGGCCCGCTCGAGCAAATTGATAAACAACGGGAGGACAGTGTTTGTTTTTGTTTTTATATCACAGCGGTAGGGCATTTGCCTTGCATGCAGCCAACATGGCCGACCCGAGTTCGAGTCCTCCGCCCCTCTCGGAGAGCCTGGCAAGCTACCGAGAGTATCTCGCCAGCAGGGCAGAGCCTGGCAAGCTCCCCGTGACGTATTCGATATGCCAAACACAGTAACAATAAGTCTCATGATGAGACGTTTCTGGGCCCGCTCGAGCAAATTGACGAACAATGGGAGGACCGTGATCTTTCCACTTGCTAAGTTGTAATTTACTAGACTTTTTTCATCTCCAATAAATTAATATGCTCTGTATGTTTTGAAAATAGCTGTACTTTTATCTTTAATGTATATTAATATTGGAGATATAGTCATAATCTTTATCTGAAAAAATTCTGGAAAAGGGAAGGTTTTTTTCTTTCTTCCAGAAATTTGGCTTCAAAACTCATTGGATAGTCAAACTTGACCTGAATTTTCATGGCCTTTTTTAAAAGTGACCATAAAGCTCACTTAGAATATTTACATTTTTTTGCTATGGAAGAGGTATTATGTTTGATAAAGAGATGCTGTTCTAGATCTAGTTAGGAATGTTGCATCATATGTATGTATTATTGAGCTTTTAAAAGCCCTGTATCTAAGGACTTTAAATTAGTCATTATGATCCTATATATTGACTTTTTCAGGCCACACTTAAATTTTCTGGTATTTGTACCTGTTTTCCTCAATTGAAATCCTTCTATTACAGTTTAATCACTGATAATCTGAACATTTTTGCATTTACTGCAAACTGTCATATCCTGGATGATACCTTTCTTCCTTTATCATTCTTTAATAGGGTCCTCCCACAGGGCTGCATGTATGGTAGTTCATTGGTTGGCCTTGAAAGTATTGTGCAGGACACAGTGTTACCCTGGTGCCATCAGGGCCACCCAGTAGTTCTGAGAGTTTCCTGTGGTGGTGGAGATATAACATAGGGCCTAGCATATGGTATGCCAGTGTTCTGTTCCTTAAGCCGTATCCTTCGTCCATGGAAGAGTTCTTGCTTTCATTTTGCCCCTCTCAGAGTGTTCAGATTTCCAGAGCCAAATGAACTGGATGGTTCAATGCTAAGACTTGGTGATGGGGCACTGCTCAGTCCCAAGTGATGCTGAGCACCACTTGGGTTACACCTCTTGGTGTGGGCCTGGGACCATTTGGTGTTGGGGAATGAACTCCAGGCCTTGAGTGTGCAAAACCTGTGTCCCTTGAACTATTTCTTTAGTCAAATCTGACAAGGAAGCTTTTTAACATTATGGAAACCTATTAAAACTCACTGTTGAAACCATATGCCTTTCAAAAGTAAGGGTGGAAAAGCAATCAGGCATTATAAAATCAGAGCAAATCCTAGTATCTTAAGTTGACAGAGTGAAAGACTACTGGGTAAGGGAAGTTTTGACTTACACACATACCCGCAGACACACACACCTGTAAATTTAATCTCATATTCATCTGTAGATGTCATTGCTTTTTTGTTGTTTTATAAACATACATTTGAACTTTTACCGTGTTTAAACTTAATATGATGGTGAGCAATATTTAGACTGCATTATGATTTACAGTTACAAGAAGTTTCATGAAGGAGTTATATTTCTTTTATTGTATCCTTGCTTGTATGTTTTTTCCTCTTGTGAGTAAAGTAAAAGTAGAAATCATTTTCTGGAAATTTTACCTACTTTCAGGTCAAAATGTTTTGGGTTGTGTGTTTTGTTTCTGTTTTTTGTTGTTGTTCAGGGGACACTTTATTGAAATACTTCATTGTGATAGATTAAGACTTCTACCTTTGTACCTTATGTTTTCTGTAAAATCAATAGAAAATATAAACATATACTGTGCTGGAGTGATAGCACAGTGGGTAGGGAGTTTGCCTTACATGCTGCCAACTGGGCTGACCCGGGTTCGATTCCTCCGCCTCTCTAGGAGAGCCCTGTAAGCTACAGAGAGTATCTCTCCCACACAGCAAAGTCTAGCAAGCTTCCCATGATGTATTCGATATGCCAAAAACAGTAACAACAAGTCTCACAATGGAGATGTTACTGGGCCCGCTCGAGCAAATCGATGAACAATGTGAGAACAGTGCTACAGTACTACTGTGAGAAAAAGTTATTTGATAGTAGACAAAAAGTGATAGTTTTGTTAGATTTAAACTATTATGGGAGGAGTCAATCAGCCTTCATCTGGAATAGACTGACACTTATCAATGACTAAATGAACTTATTTTTCGTGCACTATAGGAAAGCTAATGGATGAGTATTGGATGAGTTAGGAGTGTTTTTATTTGTTTATTTTGATTTTTTGGGCCATACCTGGCTGTGCTCATGGATTCTTCCTGGTTGCCTTGGGGAACATATGGAATGCCAGGGTGTCACATATGGGGTGTGTCACATACCTGGCAATGCTCAGGGCTTGTATTCCTGGCTCAAGTCGAATGTGACTTGCCAGCTGTGCTACGTCTTTGGCCCCCTTGATTTAGGAATCTTACTAAATATGCTTATCTTCTAATAGTAAAAAATTTGGAATTACTTTTCAACTTTTGGTGCACCTCTCAAAATACCCAATTATTGAGTTTAGTTTACTGTGAAGAAAATGTGGTGGATCACAAAACAATATGAGAAAATTCTCTACATCCTGCTGCCAAATGTTGCTTATCTTTTGATCTACAGGGTTAACAGGTTTTCTCTTTTCCTCATCCCTTTCTCTTTCTCCTTTCTCTTTTACTGTTCTATATTTTATGATTTTCTTTCTCTTTCTCATTCACTAATGTGTGCCTGAGTTAGTACCTACAAAGGTTTGAAATGGAATTACATACTTTTAATAACTATTATTTGATTTTAAAGATTTGTTTTCTATTCTTTTCTGTTCTTGTAATGTTTATCATGTTTCATATAAGTAGGTGATATATGAATGAGTCTCAGAAAACAATTCCCTGCATGTAAGTGTCAGTTTGGGAAGGGATTATGTGTATTCTTTAGCTAGGCTGTGAGAAGTAAAGGCACCTGTTGTGCTTGTGAAATAATTAATCAACTTATCCAATGATTTTTGTTATCTTTGGAGAAGCATAACTATAATTACTGAAATTTATTTGTAACTGAAATATGAAAGGCTTTATGAGTTTCCTAAGTAGTATTTTACTTTTGGAGGAAGGGAGAATGATAATTAACACCTTTTATTTTTACTACTCTGTTTATTTTTCATAAATTTCTCATGAGAGGTAGGTAACCTCATTTGAATGACAAAGAAACGAAATCTCATGTTAGGTAACTTGTCTGTGGTCACTTAAATAGCAGTGAACTGTGTCAGTCTTATAGGTTCTGGTGGCAGCATGGTCTTCTGTACTTTTTCTGTATTTATCTCCTGTTAGACCATTTCTCAACTAATTATAAATGAAGGGCAGAGGCCACCTTTCAGTCAAAAATTTACTCCAATTTTCTTTCTTCCAAAAGAGAAATCTTTATTTTGAAGTGATTGGTCTGGCATGCTTTTCTTTAGCACTTTTTTTTAAATATTGCTAAAGTAATATTGGCTCATAACATAGATTTTGAGTGTATAGCCTAATAACTTGACTTGCCATTAGAAGTTTAGTTTCTGTTTTTCAGTGTACAGTTGTCTCCTTTCACCAGGTTTACCCTATTCATTCACCTTCCTGTCTGGTGATAACTGATTTGTCCTATAGTCTTAAGAGATTTTTAAAAATTATTTTATTTATTAGATTTTATTTTGCTTTTTTTTTTTTTTTGCTTTTTGAATTATACCTCGTGATTACTCCTCTCTCTGCACTCAGAAATCACTCCTGGCATGTTCTTCAGGGGACTTTATGGGATGCTGGGGTTTAAACCCGGGTCAGCTGTGTGCAAGGCAAATGCCCTACTCTCTGGACAATTGCTCTGGGCCATTATCTTTCTATTTATCTATTACATATGAAGGAAAGCATAGTTATCTTTGTCTTTCAGGTTTACTTAGCAGATAACTTCTAGTTCTAGCTGTGTTGTTGTGAATGGCAGGATTTCATTTTTTTGGTTGTTGGATGCTCTGGGCTTATATTTCTGGCTCTGCTCAGGGATCACTCTTGGTGGTGTTCATGGGGCCAAACATGTTTCTGGAGATTGAACTGGAGTTGACCATATGTCCATATGTCGGGCAGGCAAGCACTTTAACCCCTTACTGATCTTTCTGGCCAGGCTTGCAGGATTTCATCTTTTTTTTTTTCCTTTTTAAAAATAATTGATTTGTCTTCTATTATGTGTATGTACCAGTCATTCATGTAATTTGCTGATAAGCTATTGTCTTCAATTCTTGGCTATTAAAAGTAAAGCTTTAATGAAATAACAGATAATTACTAGAATCAGTGTTTTTGTATTTATGGGGTAAAAAGCAGAATGGGTTAACAGGATCACACAAGGCTTATGTTTACAGTCTCTATGATGCTTTCCTTTTGTTTGCACCAGTTTATGTTTCTACCAGGTCACAAGATTCTCTTTTTTCTATCACTCTTAAGGGAAGTTGATGTGAAAGTCTCTGAGTGTACTGTAAGTTTTTATCAGTGAGAACACAATGAGTAAACCAGCCACAACTCTAATATATACATTTAAATTTAATGAAGTTTCTTTTTAATTAGGATAAAAATGTCTAATAGTAAGTTTCTATTTTTATTATTTATAAATTCCTATAGTACAGTAGTAGAAATCATTCCTTCTCTGATGAGTTTTTCTAGATAAAAATTATAAAAATGATATTTTTACTCCATTTCTCCTCCTCCTGACCTTGTACTATGTAATAATTAATCAGTGAATGCATTTTACCAAAAG
>JAOXYA010078107.1:0-11403 GCA_028565675.1 Sorex palustris
AAAAAAATTCTCTCATTTCACAGGTGGCATTTTCATTTTATTATTATTTACCTTGTTGTGCAGAATAGTTTTAGTTTTTAAGATTTAAAACTATTGTACTTTGTTTTCAGATTTTTTGGTTGAATTATAGCAAGGGAAATGTTTATTTCGCTCTTTCTTAAAACCCCAGATAATGTCGGTAGGCAATGACCTTTGCAAGGTCACTTCTTAGAGCAAGGATTCTAATATAGCACAAATATTCATATGTATATTTATACTTATGTATATAATATATATTCATATAGTACAAATGTTTTATATAATAGTATAAATATATGTATATACATATGATCATGTTATTGTTTACCATAAATATTATCTATCTATCTATAAATATACTATATCTACTATCCTATCCAATCCCTAGAGGTCATAACGCATAAACATTTAATCTAATAAAAGTTTACTGCAACTGCAACATACTAGGAAAAAGCAAGAACTATTTGGATAAGGAAGAAAAGAAGACTTCACGAAACATGAAATCAAGCTGACTATTGAAGAGTAAGAAAGTATTTGAAGAGGAAGCAAGAAAAGTAGACACTGAACCTAGGGAGAAAAATGGTGAACAAAGGTAATTTTCTCAGTGCTAACTTTGTGAATCATTTTAGGAAGCTTCTTACTTTTTAAACATTTTGTAGGTGCAACTCCCAATCTGTTCAGGGATCCTGGGGTCCTTCCCAACAATTCTCAGACAAATCAAACACAGGTTCACTGTGAGGGCTGGAAGATTCAGTGCCATTCAGATGCTGCAGTGCTAAGAATTACACAGGCCACCCAAGCAGGTGGGGCCTAAAGGTCGCCAGGGCAAAGCCTGAACTTTAACCCCTCTCTTTCTTTGGCGCAACTGGGAGAAGGCTTTTTTTTTTTTTAAGATAACCAGAACTCAGTACGGACTTATTATCAGACTGAGGCTACTTAAGTTGAACCAGGCTAAGTTTATGTATTTAACTGTTTTAATTTTATAAACTAGCATGATGCATTTGGGATAGCAGATTCAGGAGGTGTTTTTGGAAAAGGTAACAGTCCAGATAAAACAGAGGGTCTGTAAAGGTGGTAAGGCTGGGAAGGTTTTTTATGGCAGGCTTTGTAGAGTATTGAATTCCACAGAGAAGTCTGCATGATACTCTATGAAAATTGTTTTGGGGTAGGAATATTAATAGTTTGTGTACTTTAGGGGCATTTTATATAAATAATGTATGAAGGATGAATGAGAATAAAAAGGCAGCAAGATAAGCTAGGGGCTTACTCTTGGCTCTGTGTACTCAGAGATCAATCCTGATGGGGAGTAGGGGGCCACAGTGATGATATTTTTACACAAATAAGTGAACACAAATAAGTAAAATGAAGCAGTTAATTATAGTAATAACATACACATTGAATTACCTTAAGGTAACCTTATTATGTTCAGGGCAGATATATATTGGCTAATTATTCGTTGTGTATGGATTAAGCCGCAGTAACTAAGTTTAGAAGATGAATTAAAGTCACTTAAGTTTTAAAGTACTTTCATGTTATCATTCTGGAAATGTCTAAGAAATTATGGAGATAAGGAAGGATGTAGAGACAATTCTTCAGCATCAATGAGGAAAAACATCAAAATGGTTAGTATTAAAAGTTAAGAGAATTTATGATCCCCAGTACTAAGTGAGCAGAGAAAAGGAAAAAAAGAAAGAGTAAACCTACCCTTAATAGGTGAGAAGAAGGAAGAGAAGTCCAAAAACAAAACAAAAAGGGACAGTCATAGGAACAAAAATCATAAAGGAAAATACTATAAAATCAAATGATCAACAACACTTAAAGTGAAAAATTCAGTAAAAATAAAGACAAAGAGAAGACTGTTGAATATGATAAGAAAGGAGACTGGAATTTTGAATACAGAGTCAGCAGAGTAATGAGTTTGAAAGGAAAGTAAAAAAAGGAAACAACAATTAAGTCTATTCTAAAGTTTTGAGAGGCAAAGAATCTTGGTCTTTCCTGTGGAAGAAAATAAGAATATTATGAGATATTTACTAACCAGTATATAATACTGTAATCTTAACAAGAAAAGGAAGCATATTTAATAGGAGGAAACTGAGATCTACTAGATTAGGTTCAATTTTCAGTTTTGTAAGTATCACAAGTAAAATGCACAAAATCACTCAGAGAAATATAAATGGTTGGGATGAAGGTAAGATTTATAAGACAAGTCCCCAGGAAAATGGAAAAATACACAGAGGAAGATGATGGAATTAGGTGATAGAGTGGGAAAAAAAAACTTCAAAAAATGCTACTAAAATATTTTGACAGACACATAGTCAAAAAGTGGTTTTTCAGAAGTGGGTAAAAATTTTGGAACCTCATACTAACATTGTATATCCCTTCTCTTACCTCAGATTTCATCAAATAGTAATGACTGAAAGTTGGATGGGGGGACAGAAGGGGAACTAGTGATGGCAAAAGAGAGAACAGGTAGTGGGGAAAGTGTCATCCCAAGGCATCAGAGGTCATTTCAAGGTGGTGGAAGGAATGCTAAGAAAAAAGTCAATTACGTGGAAAATTGGAAATGAAAAGGAAAGGACTGCAACCAATCCAATGAAAACAGCGACAGAGGGTCAGAAAGGAGAATAAGTACTCAAAGAGAATAAATAGGACATAAAACAACAAATGGAGAGCAATGTTTCTAGCCCTCTGGTCACAGTTTAAAATGATGCCTTCTGGTATGAGCAGCTGATGAAAATTTCTATTTTAAACAGTAAGGATCTACTGAACAAGAACTAGAATAATCTTGGGGCCATAGAGTATAACAAGTAGGATGTATCACCTCCAGTACCCCATATGGTACCCCAAGACCTACCAAGAATGATCTCTGTACGTAGAGCCAGGAGTAAGCTTTAAGCAACACTGGGTGTGGCCAAAACACACAGAAAACAGAATAGAGAAAAAAAGAATCAAATGAAACTTGTTCACAGTCTTTGAACAGGAAAATGGAATGTAATCCAACTTTATCTCAAAATACACAAAGAAAAAGTGGCTCTTGCACCCCCAAGTTTATACTATGCTTTACCACAACCATCACAGGAATATAGACTAAAGGATAAGCAAATCACAGTGTGGGCCCCACTCATTTCCTACCCACCTCCCCCCAATCTCATTTTTATATTATATGGGTTAAATGAGATTAGAAATGAACTTTAGGGCAGCCTTTCAGATTCTTCTTTAAGAGATTTCAAAAGGAAGCATGCAGCCACAGGGGTGTGGAAGTTGGGGATAATGGGATTTTACAGGCCGATTGTATGCAGACATAAAAGCAATGCTTCTTTTTCACAGCCAGCTATCCAGAGGAGGTGGGGGTGGGGCAGTCTAGGAAATTACTCCCCAAAGTAATTACCCTCCTGAGTATCTTCGCTCTGATAATTCTGATATTACAGGTTGGAGAAAGTTCATAGCTAGGTTCCATGCATGCAAACACTGTTAAACATCCACGTTTTATTACCTAGATATGAGGAGCGGTGTTGATTTTTAAAATGTAAAATAGCTTGTTTTAATGTAATTTTTTAATTAGAAAATTAAATAGTAGGTAAAATAAAATTATTAAATAGTCCTATGAGCATATTAAAAATATATCCTATAAACAGTAGCAATACCTCACAAATAGCCGATTATCAAGCTGTTGCTGTTTTCTAAGCACTAAGTATGTTATATATTTAACCTCAATAACACAAGAAGTTTTAGGTTTTTGGATGTTTTTATTTTATTTATTTATTTATGAAGTGAAATAGCTCTGTTGAACAATACTAGCTCTAAGAGTAATGCTGGGTTCTCCAGAGAGAGAAAATAAAGAAAAGAGACAGGCCGAAATGAAAAGAAAAAGTTTGCTTAGAAAGGAACTGGGAGACCCCCTGGTTGAGTACTATAAAGTAGAAATTACACAGAGAGAAATGGGTGTTAAGCTTCCCCAGAGTGGAGCGCCTATCTGTATTTTTACAATGAACAAATTAAAGCCTTAAAAGCTTATGAAGATTTTTAAATTCCCAAAACATGAACAGTGATTTACTGAATCCTTATTATATAACTGCTTGAGTATGAGTGTACATAAAGCAGTGAAGCAAGAAGATAATGAGATTTAGCTAAAAAACTAGGAATTCAGATCTTAATTAAAAAAACCAAGTGAACATAAAAATGTTGAAAACCTTGACAAGCTGGTACCAGAGTGATAGTACAGTGAGCAGGATGCCTGCCTCGCATGTGGCTGACCTGGGTTCCATTCCCGGCACCCCATATTATCCTTCACATTCAATAAATCAAAGTTTAAGAAAGAGAAAAGGTAAAACAAGAAAATTGTGACCAGTCCCACACAACAGAAAATCACAGAGCTCTGAATGACCAGAAGAGGAGACCCTAGTTAGGTGGTGAAGGAAAACCTAAAATCTAAGGGACAGAGAGTCAGTGAAGTGAAGAGAGGCAGAGAATTCTGGGTACAGGTAATAGGATGTGTTATGGTTTCAATTAGGGTGGGGCTGTAAATTAGTACAGGGGTTAAGGCCCATGCATGCAGCTAACTCTGGTTGTATCCCTTGTACCACAGGTCCCCCAAAGCACCAAGCAAAAGGTAAGATAATGTAGGCAAGCTTGGATCAGGTTATATAAAGTATTACACGCCCAGGCCACAGTGAGGAGTCCTGATATCATTCCAGTATAAGAAAAAAACAGAGGCTGGTTTTTCTTGTTGTTGTTTTGTTGGTTATGTTTGATTTGGTTTGGTACTCATACCTTCTTAACTGGGTCAGTGGAGGGGGCAGAAAGATGAAAAGGATGTCATATCAGATTTCAATTGGAATAAAATCACTTTGGTCACTCTGTGGAGGAAAAATGAAAAGTACAGAAAAAAGAGGGTAGTAGAGAGAAGAGAGAGGTAAAAAGCGGTCTGATGTATTTTGGAACTCCCGGGGAATTCTTCCTTGCATTACACAGTTACAAACCGTGTAGAAAGGACTCTGCTTCCTCATGAACCTTGAGCTCTTCAGAACACTCTTTACACTGTTATCAGAAATGTATTTTCAATAACCTTAAAAGGAGTTTCAGTCCAAAATAAATGTATGTCATTTTATTATAAGACATTTTAAGGATTAAATCTGAAAACACCCCTACTGGGGCAAATGTGAATTATTTTTCTTCTAAGGTTTACAAATTTCTGTCTTGCGATCTTGAATGATAGCTTCTGGTGGTGAGTAGTTAATGGCTGCAAATTACCTGACAATAACACTTGTCTTTTTTGCAGCTTTCAAAAATTTAAACATAGAGTTGTCAGACAAATCTTAATGTTTAAATTCATTGCAACACCTTTCCATAATCCCTGAGTGTCTTCTAATAGAAAGGAAATACAAGTTGGTGAAGCCCTTTTTGGTTTGTGTGGAAATGGCTGGGGTGGCTCTCCTGAGTTCGGCCACACCTAGGAGTGCCCAGAATCTGCTGCACTGACTGATACTCCCAGTGGTGCCTGGGAGACCCAGCCAGGCTGAGGATCACAGTGGAGTTGGCCATGTGCAAGGCCTTAAGCTGTGTACAGTCTCACTGGTCTTCACTGAAGCTTTATGCCATGCTGATTGCTGAATTTGAGACATACAAGGTTCGCTATCTAGTCTACAAAAGTGAAGAAATGTCAAGACTTTAAAACAGCTTCAAGAATTGGTTATTTTTAAATGTAAATCTTGAATTATTAAAATGTTTTACTCAGAGTATCTTCATCAGACCAATTACTGGTAAGCAGTAGAGATCTGCATTTATTCCATGCTTGTAGCAAACATGTCATAGAATCTTAGATTAGCTAAGGGAATTCATTATTTTAGTGAAATTTTAATTAATTAAATTTTACAATCAATATCCTCATTGTTTAAAAGAAATACAAAATTGAATTAGAAAAAAAAATACTAAAACTAAGACTAATTTGCATTCTTTGAAAGTCAAGAAACCATGTAGCTAGATAAGTCTATGAACCAAAAATGATTCTTTTAACTACTAAGTAGCATTTGGAGCGCTCATGTTCAAAAGATGTTACCTTTATTGTTGCTATTATTATTCAATATACTAAATATCTACTCATATATTATTATTCATATCTCTAAATATGAGATGAAATTCCATGAAACCTATGAAATTATAGCTCCTTGCTCTTTCATTATTATAGCACTCCAATCTATTAAACAATGCCTGACACCTATCAGACACTAAAAGAAAATTGGTTGGATAAATGAATAAAAAAGTAATAAGCTTCATAAGATTGCATCACTAAGTACCATCTAAAAAATTCTTTCTAAAAGTTCTCTGCATCAGTTTCTGCACTTACTGGGATATGGCCTTGGGCAATTTAGCTAGCCTCTAAGCCTTAGTTTCACCTTCTAGAAAATAGGATAATAATAGTACCTCTCTAATTGTAAGGATAAATTACATATTTAAAGTTGAGCACTTAATTCATACCTGTCCCTCAGTAAATTTTATTTTCATCCTTGATGATGAGGAAAGAGTTGCCTATTATCTGATCTATATCTATCTATATAATACATACATATATACACAGATATATATAAATCATACATTTTATTTGAACATATGGTTAAAAGAAAGTAAGAAATGGAAAAGCAAAATTAAAATTTGTATTCTTTTCATTCCATATACCCTGCATCATTTGACAGAAGCAAATAGTAACAAGGGCTTACTTGTGTCTCTTTTCCCAACTCTAATGGGCTTACTGTATTCTCTGTTACCTTTTTAAAAAGGTAAAAGGAATGTCAACTGCTAAAAAATGGAATGAGTAACAGTTCTGGTTATTTTTTGGCCTATCAAATAGTATTCAGTGGGTTTCAGGATGACTCCTGGTGGTAACTGGGCCAGTTCTGCTCGGCCCAGCAGTGCCAAAGACCACTAGGATGACCCCAGTGGTGTGAGGAGATATGCAGTGCCGGGGAATCAACCAGGGCAATGCCAGCTTGGCATGCAGTTCAGCACTCTGAATTCTCTCCCTGCTCTCAGACTAACCGTTTTTGGTTTGTTTTTTAACTTGTTTATATTAAAAGATAAAAAATCCCTTTGATGTTTTCCAGAATCTCATTAATTTCTTTCATTATATAAAAACAGTATTAAGATGGCTACTAGTTAAATTAGTGTCACAGTTACTGAGAGCAACAGCAGATGGGAATCAGAGACAGTCTTTCAAATGAACTCATCCCTGCCACTAAGGATTATTTCTATGGGTATGGCATGTTTCAGATAACTATTGTCTTTTGTTTAAATGAAATAGAAATTTTCATAATGTAGTCTATTACCTTCTAGTTATGATTCAAAATAAGGATGCCCTTACAAAAGAAGGATGGAGAAAGGAAGGGAGGGAGTAAGAAATGGGGTGTGGTGGGAATCAATCTTTAAGCAAGACATTCTTACTTCCTAGTTTATCAGATGTTGATTTTTCTAGTAAAGCAATTTTCTTAACAAGTTTCTTCAAAAAATTCTCTTAAACAGTTAGGGTAAGAGTGAATTAAAGGGCAGTCTTAGTATCTAGAAGTATGCTAGTTCACAAGCACGTTAAACTTTCTCACTTCCACAGACAAATTTCACAAGTTCTTCAGTTCTTCACCTTTCTTTAGAAGTCTCAGACAGAGAGGTAGCAGAAGGAACCATTAAAGCCAATTTAACACTCACCTTCATTTTGGGACAAATAAGGGAAAAAAGAAGCTATTCAAACAAAAACCCTTAATAAATCTGTAAGAGTAAGTCTTTTAAGTCATTTCAAAGTGAAGAAAAACATTTACCTGTGATAAAACACTGCTGAAATATTAAATTCTCAAGTGAAAGAAATAAAGTAAGTGCAATTTCTCACTAAATGTTTACAAATTTTATTCACCAGCTACACAATTGTTTAATATTAAGAAGTACAAGGTTAAGGATCTTTTGAAATTGTTAATCTTGTGTTACTCTACTAGATTATTACCTAATATTTGATAACAGTAAGCAATTCATTCTTTTAAAATCTTTCATTTGAAAATCTAAATTCCCAAACATTTTTAAATTTTAACAACCAATACAAAGTATTTTAAAGTGTTGGTTAAATGTAGATATTATTTAATGTGGACATTGTACAAGCCCTGGGACTACAATCGTTCCAATGTGTAATTCTTGCATCTAGGGTTAGTGGTTGAGACCTCTGGAATTGAGCCAACCAAGTTCAAATCACACTGGTTCTACCACTTACTAGGAGAGAGACTGGGAGAAATATCTAAATTTTTCTGATTCTGCCTTTCTTAACATTAATTTATAAGATTTTTAAATTAATATGGAATACGGAATTGCTCGGTATTATAGTTGCTGTCAATTTTGCAGTATTTTCTGGACATATACAATACATCTTAAGGGATAAAACATTGTAAAATAGGTTAAAGACCAAGTTTTCTCACTTGCTACTTTCTTGACTAGGGAAATTTTACTTCTCTGTGCTATTATTAGTGAATGAAATGACAGCAAGAGTTCTTTAGACATGGTTAAGTGTTTGGTATAGAAAAACATTTTAATTACTTCTTCTGAAGTTTCATGCAGGCTAAAATTAAAAGAATGAATCAGAGCAATTTTGTTTTCTAATATTGAGGTTAGCCAGTATTAGAAATAAAGGAACACCACCAACTTAATCCACATTCATACATTTTTCCTATATACTACAATACAGCTATCCATTAATTAAGCTACTAATGCACACTCCCTAGGTTAAAGTTTCCCTCAGCCTTGTCTCATGATAAAAATCTCCCAGATTGTTACTAAGCAGGTCTAGGGTGAATCATTAGGATGTGTCTGCATAATAAGCTTCCCAGGTGTGCCCTCCAACTAACTAGACTCAGTAACCGTGAATAGGTTGATATTTTATTCAATCAATAGACCCTGCCGAAGACTATCTAACAGTTGCACCACTGAAACAAATTGCTGTCTTACAAGTATTTTGTAATGAAAATGCTAGTGTTAAAAATCATGTTTCAGAAGGCCAGGGAGATAGTACAGTAGGCTAGGTACTTGCCTTGCATGCAGCCAGCCCCAGTCCAATCCGTTGCACCACATATGGTCCACCAAGCACTGCCAGGAATGATCCATGAGTTCAGAACCAGAAATAAGGAATAAGCCCTGTTGGGTGTGGCCCCCCAAACAAAAATAATAACAATAATGTCTCAACCAACATATGTGTTATTCAGTATTTACCAGCAACAAATATAAGATCATGTATATATTGAGCACATGTTATAATTCACAAAACAGTATGTGAGAATAAATTATAAAAAAAATTCTTTCTTGGGGCAGAGGGTGGAGATTGTCAGAAAACACACCCAAGTTCTCACACCTGCTAGACATGCATGCTATTCCTGAGCTATAGTCCAGTCCCACAAATAGTGTGTTCTTTTTATTTATATTATTTTTCACTATTTTATTGAGGCACTATGGTTTAAAGTATGGTTATAGACACTTTTCATATACATATTGTTCTAACAGTATAACTTTTTTAAATAGGGAGCTGGGAGTATTTCTCAGTAGTAGAGTGCATGCCTGACTGTGGAGGTCCTATGTCCAATACAAGGCACACACACGCTTCCCCCAAATGTAAAACCATTTGATAACTGACAATGGGAAACAAAGAAAGAGCATCCTTATCAATACACAAAATTATATGCTACCATTTATCTCAAGAAATTTACAAGCTATTGAGATAAATGTGTTATTAGTCGAAAGATCCAGTTCTTCGGGAAATCTGCTAGTCATTTATAATGCCTCTGCCTTTTCCTATGGTTGAAGTAGGGACTTCTATCTCTCAAGGGCAATTTGGATACTTACGCACAGCGGGTAAGGCATTTGTTTTGCATGTGGCCAACCCGGGTTTGATTCCTCCATCCCTCTCAGAGAGCCTGGGAAGCTACCAAGAGTATCCTGCCCACACGACAGAGTCTGGCAATCTCCCCATGGCGTATTTGATATGCCAAAAACAGTAACAAGTCTCCCAATGGAGATGTTACTGGTGCCCGCTCGAGCAAATCAATGAACAACGGGAGGACAGTGCTACAGTGCTACAACATAAATCACTGGTCATATAAAACAGGTAAACAAGCCACAGAGAGTCAACAATAAGCATACTATCTGTCCCATCATGTATCAGAGCCAGACCACATGATTTTGTGGTCTTTAAATGACCCACTAGCTGAAGGTGTTTCACCCCTAGCTTATGGAATAAAATGTCAATAATTAAGAAAAATTCAAATAAAAAATTCACTGCAAAGATAATTTAAATAATATAATTATTTTCCCTTGATACTTTTAGAATTAGTTTTAAAACTAATTATAGTTTATCTCTTACAATTAAAAGTAACACAAATTGGGCATGACTTATTAAAATCCCATATACACCCTACTTTTTTCCTTCTCACACCACAAATTTCAAATTACAAAGAACTTCGACATTGTCATATAAATCTAAGACCAAATAATCGTGTAAGAAAACCCCAGTGCAGTACTATAAATACAGCACTACTATCCTGAATCAAAACAACTTATAACCTCCACATCAGACCATAATCCATAAGGTACACTGAAGAAAAGGTCGGCAAAACTCTCCATGACATTGAAGCTAAAGGTATCTTCAAAGATGAAATGCCACTTACCAAGCAAGTGAAAGCAGAGATAAACAAATGGGACTCTCTTAAACTAAGAAGCTTCTGCACCTCCAAAGAAACAGTGGCCAGGATACAAAGACAGCCTACGGAATGGGAAGGGATATTCACCCAATACCCTTCTGGTAAGGGGTTAATATCAAGGATAAAAAGGCACTGGCTGAACTCTACTAGAAGAAAACATCCAACCCATCAGAAAATGGGGCAATAAAATAGACAGAAACTTTCTCAAAGAAGAAATTTGAATGGTCAAAAGGCACATGAAAAAATGCTCTTTATTGCTAATCATCAGGGAGATTGAGATTAAAACAACAATGAGAGATCATCTCACACCACAGAGACTTGCAACACATTTAAAAGTACACGAGCAACCAGGGTTGGCACAGATGTGGGGAGAAAGGGACTCTCCTTAATTGTTGGTATAAATGCCAGCTGGTTCAGCCTTTTTGGAAAACGATATGGGAATTCCTCAAAAAACTGAAATTGAGCTCCCATTTGACCTGGCAATACCACTTCTGAGAATATACTCTGGAAGCCAAAAAACACACAGCAGAAACACCATCTGCACTCCTATGTTCATTGAAGCACTATTCACAATAGCCAGAATCTGGAAACAACCAGAGTGCCTGAGAACAGATGACTGGTTAAGGAAACTTTGATACATCTACACAATGGAATACTATGCAGATGTTAGGAA
>JAOXYA010078115.1:0-11402 GCA_028565675.1 Sorex palustris
GTCTCCATTGGAGACTTTGTTGTTACTGTGTCTGGCATATCGAATACTCTCGGTAGCTTGCCGGGCTCTCCGATTGTTTAAATTAATTTTTATTTATTTTTATTTTTTAAAATTGAATCACCATGAGCTACAGTTACAAAGCTTTCATGTTTGCGTTTCGGTCATACAATGATCAAACACTCATCCTTCCACCAGTGCACATTTTCCACCACCAATGTCCCCAGTCCCCCTCCCCCAACCCCGTCCCGCCTCTCCCCCCCGCCCCCCCGCCTCTATGGCAGACAGTCTCCCTATTTCTCTCTTTCTCTCTCCTTATGGGTTTTATGGTTTGCAATACAGATAGTGCGGTTGAGGATATTTCACAACTGTATTCATCCCAGTTGAGGTGAGGGGCGGTTTTGTTTTCTAGAAGCATCTTTCTGAGTTGGAGTGGCGCTGACTTTACACACACTGCCTCCAGAAGCTCTTCCTTTTTCCTTCTTTACAAGCTTCGAAAGCCTGGGAAAATAGGCCTGGTGTCTCATTTCCTTTACTACCAGGGATTGGGGCGGCCTCTCTAGGGGGCGCTAGGCTGGTAGTGTGGGTGGGGCCTCAGCACTTGTCACTGGAGCTTTCTCCCTGGGCCCTCCCTTCCCAAAGCCATCAAGGGGCTGGAGGGGTAGCACAGGGCTCCACGCAGGCACCTCGCATCCTGCTGACCTTGGTGCGAATCCCCAGCATCACAGTTCTCTGAGCCACCAGGGGACGTTTTTTTTTTCCAAACTGAATCACTGTGAGATGGTTACAAAGCTGCTCATGGTCCACTTTCAGTCTTACAGTTTCCAATACCCATCCCTCCACCAGTGCACTTTTCCCACCACCAATGTCCCAAGTTTCCCCTCTGCCGCCCTCCCCCCAGTCTCCTCTATGGCAGGCACTTTCCTTCTCTCTGTCTCTCCGTCTCTGTCTGTCTCTGTCAGTCTGTCTCTCTCTCTGTCTCTCTCCTGTTTTTCTTTCTCTCCCTCTCTTTCTCTCCCCTCTTCTGGGCATTATGGTTTACAGTAGAGGTACCGAGAGATTAAAATGTTTGTTCCTTTACCTATTTTCAGAACACAGTTCTTATCCAGAGTGATCATTTCCAGATATCCTTGTCCTGGTGGCCCCTTCTCTATCACCAGGGGCGTTCTTGAGCGCAGAGCTAGAAATAGCTCCTGAGCACTGCTGGGCGTGGCACTGAAAGGAGCACAAACCCTATGGATGTGGAAGTCCCCCAGGAGAGCCCCCTCCCGCCACACCCCAGGGCACAGGGGAGGGTCTGGGCTCTTGAGGCTGCAGTTTCCACCTTACCAGCCACAGGGCAGACCTGGGCTGGGGTCAGGATGCTGGTGTGTTGCTCCGCACAGTCTGCAGTCACGAGCTCCTTCCTCCGGGAGCCCAAGAGATAGTGCCAATGCCCAATTCCTCTCCATCTGCCCCCCAAGCAGCTGGCTCCGGGGCGAACAGTCTATTCTCACAATCCCACCGAATTCCTAATGCGCTGAGTCTCCGGGAGGTTCTCAGGGCACTCGACCGGAATCCACAGATGCTGTGAATCCAAATCTCCTCATCTGCAGACCAGTTTCCTCTTGCACCGAGTCTTTGGGAGTCAGGTTTCCCCCACCCCTGCCCCCGCATCTATACTGGAGTCCAGGGTCTTCCGCAACCCCAGCCCATAAATGTGGGGAGGAAGCTCTTGGCAGCGGAGGGAGACAGCAGTTGGAGTGCCTCTGGGTCAGAGCTGTGCTTCCTAATCCCCTTGCTGACAGCAGAGGGTTCCCTTAGAATAAATACGGTTTCTTGAGTCATGGAGTATCCCCCCACCCCAAAGTAGTCCTTTCTAAGAGATGACGAGCTTAAAGCTGCTGGGTTTTCTCTAAACAAGAGCCCCTCCCATATACAGACCCACCCAGGCTCCCCCTTAAACCAGTGGGGTCCAACCCTGGGGGTTGCTTCGTGCCCAGGGACATGTGGTGATGTCTGAGGTACTTCTGTTGTCATCTCCGTGTGTGGAAGGGACAGCGGGCATCAGGGTCAGTGAATGGAGGGACCAGGGCTGCTACTGCTGCATCCCATCCAAGGTTGGGGCAAAGCATGACGCTGGCACTGTGGACTCCCAGGGGATATGTGATGTGACCCCGATCATACATGTTCAATGTACACATGACATGGAACAGGATTCTGAGGCTGGGGATCATGTTCCCGAGGTGTACGCTGAGCCCTGGGTTCCAGAGTGGGGTCTGGAGGGCTTCCTTCCAGGGCTAGAACAGCAAGCATGACCCAGAGCCCTGTGCCTTGGCAAGTTTTCGGTAGAGACCGGAAGTCAGAGGTGCTGAGTCACAGCTAATGAGAGCTGCAAGAGAATCCAGAGGACAGAGGTCAGGGCGCAGGGACCACCATCCAGTGGCCACTAGCACCTCTTGGACAGGCCTATTTGATTCTTGTCCACATAGCCCCCTCTACTGCCCCCCCAGCCATGATCAGGGTCTTAGGGACCCAAGACCAGGGAGATCCAATGAGGTAGGAACTGACCAGCAGGTTAGGGGGGCAGCATGTGGGACGCCCCACAGCAGGGTCCGGGAAATAGTAGTTTCGTCTTCATCTGAGTACAGAAAAATACTGGGGTGTATTTTGGGCTGCTCCCTGATTCTGCCGAGAGGTTGAGTGTGTGCAGGACAGACCATGTAACCGGGGATGGACAAGCTGGTTCCCTACACAGGCATGAGAGCAAGAGCAAAGCACCATATGCAGTCGGCGTCCCAGCGGGCAATGACAGAGGCCCATCACAGAGCACCTGGACCACCCACCGCCCATCCACCCACCTACCTGTCTAGCCCAGCCTCACCCATCCATCCACCTACCCCACCCACCTGCCTCTCCATCCCACCTGTTCATCCCATCCATCCATCCACCTACCAGTCCATTTGCCCCCCCACGCACCCATTCACTTGCCCACCCATCTACCCCACCCCTACCCATCCGCCCACCTTTCTACCTATCTGACCCACACATCTATCCACCCTTCCACGCATACATCCCATGCATCCTCCCCACATGCCATCCACCTACCTGGTCCAATTGTCCACCCACCCCACCCACCTGAGAGCCCATTAACGGGCTCTCACCACTCATCCACCCCACCCACTCATCCGCCCACCCAGCCCCAGCTGTTCACCCAGAGAGCTGTCTGCAGGGGGTGAAAAAGCAATCTGGTACCTGGGAACATAAACTTCTAAATACACCCTGTTCAATCGGAACGGGAGCAAATTCCATGAAGTAGCTAAAAAAGAAGAGCAACCGTGGGTACATCGGGCATAAATAATATAACAAAGGAAGAACTTTTCATCCATATTTTTGATGTCGATTTATTATTCCTCCTGTTGCCAACAGGCAAGTGGGCGGGGGGCAGCCATCATGCACGCGCACAGACTGTGTGGAGTCAGGCAGCTGTTTCCCATCATCCGTTCCTTCTTAGAATCTGGGACGCCAGGAACCCTGGGGAGGATAACTGGGTTCGAAAACTCTGCTCCATCAAAAGCAGAGTCTGGTCAGTCAATGCCTTGGGCAAAGTTTAGCTCCAACTGGACTTGCAGCCCAGGAGGCCAGGCCGTTACTACCAGTGCAGGATGGACTCCAGGAAAATCAGCAAACGGTTGACTCTTGTCGTAACTGTCCTTAGCTGCCCATTAGGGAGTTTGCGTTTGAAATGTGGCTTGAGATGAGCAAACTGTCAGGTCCCTCCAATCAGGATCCGGATGTGGCGCTCCATCCAAGTCAAACCCCGCAGCATGGGCCCTCTGTCCCCACCCTCAGGGGTCCTGTGGGCTCAAAACCCATTCTGGGCACTCCATCAAGAAGGTCTCTTTATCCAGAGGGTCTGAGAGCTTCTGACCATTTTCTAAGAACCTGTGGCACCCTGTAAGCACAGGAGGATGGATGGATGCCCGTCCTGGTGATGGGGACAGGTCCCACACAGTGGGCGGGGAGGACCGCTCTAGCAGGGGCACCGGGGATCCTCAGGGAAAGGTCTGTTGAACTAAAGCCAGAAATGTGGAAAAGCAAAACGGGAAGAAAGAGAAAGGAAGAAAAGGAAGGAAGAGGGGGGGAGGGAAGGAAGAATGGGATGAAGGAGAGAGGGGAGGGAGGGAGGGAGGATGGAAGGGAACAAGGATGGAAGGAAGGAAAGAAGGAAGGGAGGGAAAAAGGGAAGGAGATATGAAGGAGAGAGGGAAGGAAGAAGGAAAGGAAGCGTGAACAAAGGAAGGAAAGAATTGAGGATGGCCCAAGGTGGGGAGGATGGAGGGAAAGAAGGGAGAGAGGAAGGGAAGTGGGGATGTGAAGGAGCGAGGGAAGGAAGGAGGAAAGGAAGAACGAAGGAAGGAAGGGAGGGCGGAGGAAGTGGGGAGGATGGAGGGGGAGGAGGGGGGAGGCAGGGGAAGCCCGGGGCGGGAGCCCTCCGTCCAGGGGGCCCCACCCTAGCTGGCCGGTCCTTGGTTCTTCCGTGGGCCCGCGGAGCCGGCAGCGTCGTCGGGGACGTAGAGGCGGTGGCGCGTGATGTAGGCGAGCACGGCGTCGGGGAGCAGGTACTTGGCGCTCTGGCCGCGGCGCAGGGCCTGCCGCACCAGGGTGGCGCTGACGTCGTTGCGCACGGGCTCGGTGGCCAGGTGGATGTTGTGCCGGAAGCGCCGCAGCAGGGGCGAGCCCGCGACGTAGGCGGCCGCGTCGTGGCCCGCGCGGCCCACGCACACCAGGCCGAAGCGCTCCACGATCTCGCGCACGTGCGCCTCCTCCCAGAGCCCCGGCGTGTCGAAGGTCCTCAGCACGTCGGCCCCGCACAGCAGCTTCAGCTCGGGCACGGCTGCGGGAGGACACGCGGGCAGGGCTGCTGAGTCGGGCCGGGGCGCCGAGAGCTCGGCATCGCTCCTGAAAGCCCCCCGCCCCGGGGCCGCTCGTGGCACCCACCCACTGCTCCAGGTCGCCACGTAGCACGGGGCGTGCAAAGACAAACCTGAGACGGTCCCAGGTGGGCGGTAACGCAGCCAGTGGAGCGTTTGTCTAACGCCCCGGGAAGTGCCAGGAGGTCCAGGCCTGGTTCTAGCGAACCCCTAAAACGTCTCCCCCCACCCCCCACCACCGCATCCCACTTAGGTCCCGTACCAAAAGGGTCTGAGGCAGCTGTGCCTGGGCTCCAGGCCCGGATGGATGATCTTAACAAGCACTGGGCCTCGGGCACTGATGGATGCCACAGATGGACACTGCCCGTCTCAGGGTCCGTCTCTGCACCCATTCCAGCCCCTGAGCACCCGGGAGTTTTCCTGGAGTCAAATCTTATAGAGGCTCATAGCAAAGAAACTCGTGGGAGGCTCACGGGGTCACCTTGAGGCCTCCGAGAGCCCCAGCTGGTGACCTTTACAGCTGTTTCCAATAAAACGAAGCTCTGGCA
Source organism: Sorex palustris (assembly GCA_028565675.1). Classification (NCBI taxonomy): domain Eukaryota; kingdom Metazoa; phylum Chordata; class Mammalia; order Eulipotyphla; family Soricidae; genus Sorex; species Sorex palustris. The sequence goes on from JAOXYA010078115.1 coordinate 5,459, forward strand.
AACTCATCCCTGAGGACCCCCTTCTGGCACTTGTTCTAATGGAGGGACCCGGCCCCCCGCCCCGCCATCGCGCCAACTCTGGGCGTCTTTGCTAACTAAGCGTTTCATGGGGCTAATGTCATGGGAGGTGGTATTATTGTGCCCGTTTTGTGGAGAGGGAAACTGAGGCACTAAGTGGCACGGGAGGGAGGAGGTGGCAGTGTCAGATGGAGGAGTCAGGGTTCATCGCAGGTCACCAGCCTCCAGGAGGGGCTTGCAACCGCTGGGCTCTGCCGCCGCTTGCTGGCAGAGTCTGTCCCTGCAACATTCCCCAGGGCCTTGGGAAGGAGCCACCTGACCCGGAAGTGCCCAGTACAGGCTGGGGGCGTCTCTGGAAGAAAAGTCCAGCTTCTGTGAAGTGGCCAAGGCTGGGCTGCTAGAGTGCTTCGTGAAACCTCAGTCTGGGGCGCTTCAGGGAAGGTTCTGGAAAGTTCTGGAAGTGGACCAGAGCTATGGGAGGGGGAATTACGGAGTTCTAGCCCTGGAGGGCAGATGCTCTTGTGTGGCAAGTGCCGACCCAGCCTTCTCTGGGCCTCAGTTTTCCCTGAGTGGCAGCTCCAGACTCCCCCCCCCACCCCCGTGTTCATCCTCACGCCTTCACTCAGCATCCATAGCAGTGGAAATCCTGCAGACGCTCTGCCCACTTGACAGTGGAAGACCAGGGAATTGTTCTTCTACTCTAATGAAAGGGTCGTCCCACATTCGCCAGTGCCTGAGCTCTCGATGGGCGAGAACTAGGAGTTCCAGTCCAGTTCTGACTCCAGTCCTGGCTTTGCCACTTGGACACTGGGTGTGACCTGGACACCCCAGTGAAGCTACTAACACGCCTGCTCAAAGGGTGAAGCTAGAATTCGGAGTCTGCGCGTGCAGCATGCCAGGCCTGAACCAGAGTGCCGCGACCCCCCTCCCCCACCCACCCTCCTGTCTGCCCACAGACCCTCTCGCCAAAGCGCACACTTGACGATTAGGAGGTACCTCCTAAGTGCCCGGCTCTCGAAATCAATAAAACGGAATTTAAAAGTTACCCAGCCACTGGCGCTTCTCATTAAACGGGGCCAGTCCCAGTGCTCAGCACATACATATGGGTTCGACACACTCTCTGCGTTCATGAGCTTCGGCTCCCGTTTCTTACTTATTCAACCGTCGTAAAACGGCACAAGAGCAGAGCCTGACCTTTCAAACAAGGTGATTTTTATGTGGCCGTGTGTGTGTGTGGGGGGGGGCATAGGTGGGGGGAGTTAAGGGATGTGTATTAAATTCCAGGATCGCTTGGGGGAATCCCCCTGTTCCCACAGGTCAGGGAAGTGAGAAGGTGACCCCAACCCCCTTCCTGCCTTCCTCCATTGTATTTCTGTGGGGACGCTCTTGGCCTGCAAGCACAGTGGACAGAGCAGGAGGGAAGCGTCGGTCAGTTACTATTGAGTGACCGGTGGCCTCAACTCTGACAGCGAGGGGTGTCATGCTGAGGTCGGTGTGCCTTGGATTTGAGTTTCTGATCTGTGGGGGGAGAGTGGGTCCTGGGGCACTGGGAGCCCCCAGACATGTTCCGTAGTGACTGGCTGGTGGGTGGGAGAGGGAGAAAAAATCCTGTGGCCGCTGTGGTCTTGGTGACAAGAGCAGGCCAGGGGACATTCGCTGTGGGTCCTCCTGGCTCTGGACCTCTTGTGGCACCTCATGGTCCACTGTGGGCTCCCTGGGATGTGGCCCAGACATGTTCCCAGAAGACGTTCTAGGGTTCTGTCGGGTGCTGGTGTCTGAGGTCCTTCTCCCCAGTGAATCATGCAGATACCCCGTGGGTCACCCAGGGACATGGAAACAGACCAAGGGATGCGGAGAGGGACCCGCCCCAGCTCCCATCAGCCAAGGGTGGGGCCACGTCCTGGGGCTCAGTTGGGGCAGGCAGCTCAAGGACCCGACACCCTCCCCCACCTCCCACCATCACCTTACACAGCCCAGAGCATAGCCGCCTGCCTGACTCCTGGACACCGAAGGGCCGTGAACCCCAGCAGTTAAGGGCAGGTGGGCCCGGTGGGCAGAGCCTGGAAACTGTATCCAGAGCAGGGTGACACCTGAGGCCACGAAACACGTGGCTCACAAGGTGTCTCATAGGCTCTCAAAGACTCTTAGAAACATCAGCAAGTTGGATCTGAGTGATATACAGCAGGTGGGACGTTTGCATCGAACACGGCCAACCTGGATTCGATTCCCAGCCTCCCATACGGCCCCCTGAGCACCACCAGGAGTGAGTCCTGAGTGCAAAGCCAGGAGTAACCCCGGAGCATCGCCAGGTGTGGCCCCCAAACAAACCAAAACCAAAACAAGATGTGTCTGCCAAGGAGGTAAGCTGTGGGGTGGGAGGGAGCCTGGCGCCGCTGGTGGGGTTGGTGCTGGGATGTATCTGAAACTCTCTTATAATAAACCTTTGTAAGTCATGGTGCCTAAACAGAAGAAGGAAAAAAGGGGAAAAAAATCTCCAGGAACACCCACCGCCTTGTTGGAGGCCTGGGCTGAGAAAAACGGGCCCTTGCTTGGGAAAGTCACACCAGATTCCCCCCCCCCCTTCCTTCTTTTGATTCCAAATTGGAAATCTGTGTCTTTAATGGAGCATATGGAAAATAATCAGCATTTAAGTAGAAAATAGCCACAGCTGCAAATTTGCTGTCTAAAATAAACAGTCAATATTTTGGTGTGTTTTTTTAGTCTTTCGTACTTCAGACACGCAGCTGATGTTGAGCCCTGGATTCTTACCTCCCCGGTCCCTGCGTCCCCCACTCCCCTCACACCCCGTGTGTCTGCCGGGCCTGCGCACCCACGCCCGGGGGCCTTTCATTCTCTGCCACCAGTAGAACTCTGTGCCACACGTCTTTCCATGGGAGTCTGTGCCCGGCTTCCCAGCCAGGCTCCGAGAGGGGATTCCGGCAAGCAAAGGGTGCCAGCATGGTCCCCGGCTATGCATAGGCACCGTGGTCAGCTTCTGCTCCAGGGAAACTCCCTCTATCGAGGCGTCCATTCTGAAGGACGGGGAAAGGAAGAGCAGGTTCAGGGAGACTGTGGGGGAGGGGAGGTGGAAGGAAGGGGGGTGAGGTCCAAGGGGGAGCCAGGATGGAGCAGGGAGGAAGGAGCAGGACAGAAATGCTGGAGGCAGCAGAGGGTCAGTGTGAGATACAAGGAGCTCTGTGAGGCCTCCCTCCTCCCCAGGGCCACCTCCCTCCTCCCCAGGTCTACCTCCCTCCTCCCAGGGCCATCTCCCTCCTCCCGCGGGCCACCTCCATCCTCCCAGGGCCATCTCCCTCCTCCCAGGGTCACCTCCCTCCTCCCAGGGCCATCTCCCTCCTCCCAGGGCCATCTCCCTCCTCCCCAGGGCCATCTCCCTCCTCCCCAGGGCCACCTCCCTCCTCCCAGGGCCACCTACCTCCCTCCAGGGCTACCTCCCTCCTCCCAGGGCCACCTCCCTCCTCCCAGGACCATCTCCCTCCTCCCCAGGGTCACCTCCCTCCTCCCAGGGCCACCTCCCTCCTCCCAAGGCAACCTCCCTCTTCCCAGGGCCACTTCCGTCCTCTCCAGAGCCTCTGTCCCCCCCAGGATTTCTCTCCCTCCCTCCCTGCCACCCCTTCACCCCCTTCCTCAGTCTCTCGCCCACACCAGGCCTCCCTCCCACTCCAGGGCCACCCCCTGCTCTCACTGGCTGCTTTAGCACCCCAAGGTCACATGGTCTCTGGCCCTTTGCTCCTTTAGGCCTTCATGCCTCACCCAGCTCCCGTCTGCTCACAGCACCCCCCCCCCATCACAGGCTGAGCCTGGAGCCCCTCACAGTCCCCGCCCCCCGCCCAGCTCAGCCTGGGCCAGCCCCTCAACAGCCCCCAGCTCAGCCTGTTGCTCCTCTGCTCTCAAAGTACCTGGCGGGCGCCAGAGCATCCACAGAACCTTCCTGCACAGATGCTGGCCTGGGGTTGACCACGGACAGGGAGCTGGGAGTGAGCAGTGCTGGAGGGGGATGGGGGGAAGGCCGCAGAGAGGAGGCTGAGGAGAGGCCGAGGGAAGGGAACCCGGGGAGGACACAGAGTCCACCTCCCTCTGCTCTATGTCCGCTCTGCCTGCTCTAGGGGAAGCCCACCCCAGGCCCATTACACCCAAAGCTGGGCAAACCCGCCACCCCCACACCCCAGCCCCTTCACCCTGGGCAGCCTGGGGCCTGGGAAGGGGCTTTCCTCAGCCTCCCTCTGACTCTACGTGCGTGACTCCCCAGCAGTCTTGTGGGGCCTCTGCATGGAACCTTCAGGGCACCTCATGGCCAGTTCAAGTCCTTGTGGGGTGGGTTGCACCAGAGCCCCCCGTGCTTCCACGTGCGTTCATTATAAAGGGGTCGCAGGACAAAGAGAATGGACAGCAGCCCTCGGCCCCGGCCTGGCTGAGGTCAGCTAGGGAGGCAGTGACCCCTTGAGGGAAAGGGCCAGGCGGCTGGTCTCCCTGTGGCATCCCTGACCCCTGTGATGGGGAAACGTGGCATGGGGGGGTGTCAGGGAGAACCCACTGAGGCCACTCACTTTCTGCCCCCTCCTGCTCCTGCTTGAGGGGTCTCTGCATGGTCAAACCCTGGTCCTGGGACTGCTCTGGAAGAAGGAACCTTTGGTGCTTGGAAATCAGAGCCAACGGGCTCCATCGAGAGACAGTGGGATGGAGCTGGCCTTGCCTGCGGTCACAGGGCTTCCATCCCCGGCACCACGGAGGGCTACCAAGCCTTGCCAGGAGTTACCCCAGCACCGACAACAGGGAAGATACATGAAGATGCCTCACGCCCACCTGAAGGCCCCTTGAAAGCAGGAATTCCTCTTCTCTGGTACCATCTGGTGACCCTGCTCTTGGCCCTGGCCTCCGCTTTACCCCCCCAACTCTCCCCCCAAAATCCCCCAGCCAGTCAAGCCTGTCTTCAAAGCTTCCTCGGCACCCGAGAAGCCCAGCCTCAATCCGGCTTGTTCCCGTAGAACCCACTTGTAATCCAGGTCACGAGCACCCGCGCGGGTCACGTAAGCCCCTTAGAGGCAGGAAATCAGTGGTGAGCCTCAGATGCCCGTGGCCAGAGGCCTGGCTCTGCCCACGCCTTTCCCAGTGGACCCGGGAGAAACCAGAGCTCCTGAGCCGGTGCCAGAGGCTGGACACTCCTTTGTTCACCCTCCCCTCCCGCTGGCACCCACCTGCAGCGGGAGGGGTTGGAGCCTCGCCAAGGTCAGGGCCTCCAGTCCAGGGCAGAGATGCGAGCAGCTTGTGGTGGTGATGCCTGTGTTGTAAAACAGGGGCTCAGGGTGCCTCTGTGGCCCCCAGAGTGACGCCAGGCCCAGGGCCCGAGAGGCTGCCCTCCTCCCTGCCACAGTCAGGTCAGGAGTGCCAGGTCGCAGCCCGCCCCTGCCTTTGGGAGCCTCAGACCGAGGGGCACTGGCTGGTCTGTTCTCCCTCTGCACCCCTCTCACACTGCCGCCTCATCACTGCAGTTATTGCTGTTGCTGCGGTTATTTGCGGAGCTGGGGACGGAACACAAGTAGGAAGGTGATGGCTGGGCTACACCCCGGCCCTGCCATGTGGGGCTTTCTTGGTAATGGCTTCCCTGACTCACCTACATTCTAGCTGCCTAAAGAATACCAACAGCAAACGGTTTACTTTGGTCCAGAGTCTTGTATTACAATTGGGTACCCTTGGATCCCTCTCTCTCTCTCTGATATCACTCTCTCTTTTTAAAAAAATTTTTTTTTTGCTTTTTGGGTCACACCCGGGGATGCTCAGGGGTTACTCCTGGCTCATACACTCAGGAATGACTCCTGGCGGTGCTTGGGGGACCATATGGGAAGCTGGGAATCGGACCATATGGGATGCTGGGAATCAAACCCGGGTTGGCTGTGTGCAAGGCAAATGC
>JAOXYA010078122.1:0-11402 GCA_028565675.1 Sorex palustris
TGATCTGCATCTCCCTGATGATTAATGATGTAGAGCATTTTCTCATGTGCCTTTTTGCCATTCGGATTTCTTCTTTGTGAAAGTTTCTGTTCATTTCCTCGCCCCATTTTTTGATGGGGTTGGGTGATTTCTTCTTGTGTAGTTTAACCAGTGCCTTGTATATCCTTGATATTAACCCCTTGTCGGATGTGTATTTGCAGCCAAGTCTTTAATGCAGTTGTGTCAGTCATATACAGTATTCAAAACTGTAGTAGATAATTTCCCAGCTAACAATGTGTTTTATGGAAACAATAAACAACATCAGGAAAACCAGGCTGTCAATCATTAATCACACACTGTCCATGCTCATGTCATCAATCTGGGTGTCAGAGATGGACGTGAATAAATCCCATGGGGGGTAATTGTAAGCTGCCCTGATATGAGGTGTTACCAGTTCTGAGATGAATACCCTCTCTCCTGGGGACATGAAAAGAGTAGATGTAGGCTTCCTTGGGGTCTGCATGTAGCCCTGCATTACAGAGTTGGAGAACAACACAATGAAACAAATGTAACTTTGCCCCACTGTCCAGTATTTGCAATAAATTGTACTGCTGCTCCTACAGGACTTTGCAGTAATTACGAATGAGTTTCTTGCTTGACAGTTACTGAAAATTCATTGGAAGTTTCTTCGGGAGTAAGACAGAGGGTGGTGTTAGACAATTTATTTCTGTTTGATGAGATATGAAATTGATAGTTGTTGTGATGTATGGTTTGTCTTTTATACAAATTTCACAATGCTGTAAAATGAACACTGTGCCCAGACCTCTGGCCCAGCTGCCACCCAGTCCAGCATGAAGGGTAGGTCCCCACAGGGGCCTCTGTGAGTCAGTGGGAGTTGGACCGAGCTCTGAGCTCAGAGTAACATGGGGGGGGGGTTCTGGAACCCTGGCATTCAGTAGGTCTTGGGAAGGATCTAGAGGACAGGATCTTCTCTAGAGCTGAGTTTGGGGACAGTGTCCACCAGGTGACTTGTTTGACAGGAGCAACACAGAGGCTAAGGGTCAGCATGGTTCCAGGGGAAAACCACCATCAGTCATTGCCAGCTTCCCAAGGGACTCCAGTGAGGAAGGTCCCCTGTCTGCACCACTGTTCTTCCTGCTACAAAGGTAAGGCTCCCAGAGGACTGTGTCTGCCCCAGTGTCACAGAAACTCCTACTCTACATTCTTCTTCCCAGGATTCCACTCACCAAGTTTGTCCTGCACAGGAATTCACAGAAAAGTGTCAGAAATAAGGGTGACCTTGTTAGGAATAAGGAGAACAGGAGCCCAGCTCTGAAGTCACCAAGACCCCTGTATGAGCAGGATGAAGTTGGACCTATGAGTTCAGGACAAGGAGTCGGAGCTGACATACAGGAGTCTCCATCAGGGACGCAGAAGAGAAGCCCTGGGGGTGCTCGTGGAGGAGGTGAGAGCATCTGGGAAGGCGGCCTGGGATGGGGGAGATGTGAGCCAGGTGCTGGGGCCATGTGAGGCCCCCAGAGACCACAGCAGCCCCGGCAGGAGCAGCAGGACAGGGAGGTATGTGTCCAGGAGGTAACTGTCCTCTGTCATCCCGGGGCTACTAGTGATGAGATGTCCTCGGCCTGTTCCACCGTCCGACCCTGGATGAAAGAGCTGTAAAAGCACTTTTACTTTGTTTCTGTGTTTGATTCTTTGGGTTTCACACCTGTCAGTGCTCAGGGCTCATTTCTGGCGTAGGGAAATTCCCTCAGGAAATAATATGGGGTTCTGTGGATCCAAGTACAGTTTGTCACATGCATGGCCAGGGTCTTACCCATTGTACTATCTTTTCCTCGTTACATGACACACTTTTCTATAAAAGTGTATGTACATCAAAAGCAAATTCCATTAAGATTTAAGCCTGGCTGCATCTGACATACCCTCAGCAGTGGAGGCACCAGGAGGAGCAGGTGGGGCAGCCCAGCCTCACTCTGATCTCTGGGGGTTTATGTTCTGGTGTGTATCACTGTGGGAGGAGTACTGATATACTGTTGACAGTAGTAAGTGGCAGCATCCTCAGGCTTGAGGTTGCTGATGGTGAGAGTGAAATCTGTCCCAGATCCACTGCCACTGAACCGGAGAGGGACATCTGGTCCTAAAACGGTTGCTGCATAGATGAGGAGCCTGGGAGCTTTCCCTGGTTTCTGCTGATACCAGGCTTAATAATTGCCAATGCCCTGACTGGCCTTGCAGGTGATGGTGACTTTCTCTCCCAGAGATGCAAGCATGGATGAAGGCTGGCTCATTTGGATATCACACCTGACACCTGAAATAAAAAATATATAAGTGGACATCATTATCATTAATTCTAAGTTAGATAATTTACCTGAAGAGCCAAACAGTCCAAATTCATGTAAACCCTCATTTCCCTCCTTACCCGGGAGCCAGAGCAGTAGGAAGCAGAGGAGCTGCACAGGGGCCCTCATGTCCACTCTGGGCGTGACAGACACTGACCCCGCAGGGTGACACAGACTATTATTGAGTGTCCAGGCATAAGCTCTGACGACTTGCAAATGAGAGGGGGCTGGGCAGGCAGAGGGGGGAGGGTGTGTGAGGCGACCAGCCCAGCTGCAGGGAGTCAGGGGTGCGGGTCCCTGTGGGGAAGCAGAACTTTGCCCACAGAGAACATGCTCCTCCCTGGGCCCCAGGAGGTCCCCAGCGTGAGCACAGAAGGGCAAGTCCCTGGTCTCCTGAGGGTCATGACACAGTTTCTTCCATCTCTCTGCTTCAGGAACCGGATTTTTCAGACCACACCCTCACAGACTCTCTCAAGAATTGTACAGAACCCTTTAAATCACAGCTGTGGGTATATTTGAGGCAAGTAAATTTCCTTTTTGTTCTGCAAACCCAAGATATTTTACTACCTTTTGGAAAGCCTTAAAATTTTACGCATTTAATTTTTCTTATTTGTGTGTTTGGCCAGGGCGTGGGTTTTGACTATAATTCAGTTCTCAGAGTATCTGACTGTCTCTCTGAACATGACTCCCCCATCTGAGATCAGCAGGCAATGCCATGGCCCATGGAAGCAATGCTCTGGAATTGTTAAAACTTTCCATGCAGGTGCTCTGGGCCATGTGGGATCAAATTTGAGCCCCAGCATATGCTTTGCAGGTGTCAGTTTCCTCAACAATCACTGGTGCTCTTTTGTATGACAAATTGTTATTATTAGCAGAAAGAAATGCTATGAGCAAGTATAACTGAACAAAGGTTTGGCCTTGATTCTAAATTAGTTCTAAGATAGAGAATATCTGACCAGCCAACTCATTCTCCATCTCATCCCTTTATTCTTCTTCTGAGATACTATACCACTACTTCCATCTCAGCCTAAGGGAAGGGATTTTCCTTCCTTTTCTTCAAAAACATTTCCGTTTCCACCTCTGTTTCATGAGACAGACCTGATAATTCTTTGACTTATTTCCTTTCTCTTCCCCTCACCTGGCCAGTTGAGAATGTGTTCAGATAGGGTGGCTGAGACAGTCAACTTGATGACTTCTCATTGAATGTCCTCTGTCCCTTCACTGGTGCATCTGATGCTCACAAATCTCTTGTCACTCCTAAGACAAGCAGATCTGAGACCAGATGAAAGACTTAATGTCTTGACAAGATTGAGGTGATAACACTTCTGGGTGGTAGAAGAGAAAATCCTCACAGTGATTGGGATTCACAGACACTGGACGAACTCCTCTGTGGGGTGCAGGGTGGCATAGACAGTGATGGAGTCAGTGTGGGATGAACAAAGAACTACAGAGAGAACTATCACTCTGGCTCAGGCAAAGAACCATGCTGTGTGAGTTAGCATCTGGGTTCTTAAGGGTGCCATCCCACCACCCCATCAACATCACTGTTCTTTCACTGCAGAGGATGTCCCTGGAACTGCAAACCCAGCTCTCCTCTCCCTGCACAGTCCTATGGTCTCCCCATCACTGAATTCAGCACCCAACAGACCAAACCCAGACCTCCAGGAACAACTAGTTCAGTGGGACATACCCATGCTGAAGTACTGAGTATCCTGGGGAGGGTCTGGAATGTTTCCCAGGAAGCAACAGGTCCCAGGGGAACACTGCAGTGATCATGGAGTCTAGAGGAGACAGTTTCCTCTCTAGTGGTCAGCCTTTGACTGGGCCTCCCCGAGTTCTTCTGTCAGACAGGAGCAGCTCCGGAGGCTCCTCTTCTGCAGGGCCCAGGACAGGACCCTCCAGGGCTATTTGCTGCCTCACACCTGACTGAGCAGGAGAAATCTCCCCTCCCTGCCGCCATTGCTCTTCATGCAGCAGTATCCTACTCTCACTTAGCCTTATCTACCTTCCTTTGGGAGTTTAAAACTAATCCCTACTGACTTAGTACTGCTCTCACCAAACTTACCTAAAATACCCTGTCAGGAATTCATGGAGAGAGTCAGAACTGAGTTTATCATTGAACAGGAGATAAGAGAAACCTGGGTCCCAACTCTGCAGGCACTGTAGCCTGCATGACACTGTATGATCTAGCTGTGATTTCAAAACAGGAGAAATAGAATCCACACACTTTAGGCTGCATGAGAGAGGCAGAATATTTGTGTGGGGATGTGTTTGGAGAGGAGAAGGGACTTGGAGAAGAACGAGTGAGATTTCAGAGCTGTCCTCCTGTCATGTTGCTATCAGAGACCCCAAGACCACAGATGCCTGAGGAGAGGAGCAGCGGGTTAGTGCCCAGGGCTGGTGTCTGTGATGCTGGAGCACTTTCCTGGGGATGCTGAGAGAGCCGTGTGTCTGCACTCAACTCCCCAACCCAGAGGAAGCACCAGATTGGAATTTAAACCAACCACAGCCAGGGAGAAAATTCTGGCATTTTTCTGATTATTTGATTTTTGTGTGGCTGGGTGTGGTATAGAAATTGTGCCCATAGCTTGGGGTCCTGGTCTCTCCTGGAAATTCTTGGACAGCTGAGCCAACGGTTTCTGTATAAGAGATGAGGATCTGCAACTTTTGTGGCACATGGTGCTGGGGAACCACCATGGCAGCTCATCCCATCCCTCAATGCCTGTGTCTACCAAGGACAGCCAGGTTATACCCCAGGAATGCCCCATTGATACCAGGAGAAACTGTAGCTCATGAGATCACATGGATGGATTGGAGACATAAACTTCAGTCTCTGCTTTCTTTTCTGCCCTGGTCAAGGTCCCTCAGGGTCACTTCTGGTGGGATTCTTTCTGTTAGCAGGAGCCTCTCTCTCCTCATGTCCAAAAGGTCATTCCTGGGTGTGTGTCTGTGTGGACGTATGGGGGTTTCCTGGTCCCTCTACACCTGGCACTATTCCCCCTCTTGTGATGCCATTTTCACTTAAGTGACTCTACAGATATATCTTCAATAATGAGTAGTGAATATACGATCAAACCAGTCCATAGCAGACAGGACTTTTGTGACTTTTTATTTATTTATTTGTTTAATTAATTAATTATTTAATTAATTTTGTTGAATGATCATAAGATACACAGCTACAAAGTTGTTCGTGAGTAGGTTTAAGTCCTACAATTTTTCAATAGTCTTCACCAGAGTACATTTCCCAGCACCAATGACTACAAGACTTCTATCCTCACAGAAAAAAAAATGGTGAAAATCTAGCTCCAACTCAGACTCTAACAGTTTTATACTTTCATCACACCCATAGAACCCCCTGTACCTGCTGACAACAGACCTGGTTCTATTTCAGTAATTCCTGAGATAAAGCATCCCCCCTCACTTATTCTAGTGGCCACTGTTTGATACAGCAACAAAGAATTTTCCAGAGCTAGTGCTCTCTCTGATCTAAGGGGATCCAGAGACACTTTCCTCATGTGTTTGGAACAGACAACATAAAATTCGTCACCAAAGCTGACTACATGGAAACTTACCACTCTAAAGCCAATTAAATTGTCATCTTCAACGTTTGTATCTGGGGTCGGTGAAAGAATGAGATCAAGAAACAAGGAGACCGACAAACACACATACAAGGACTGTCCCAGGTTTAGAGGGTTCTGGGTGGTCCCAGAGAGCTCATAGGAAGCCATTTATTTAATACAATGTAGCTCCTCCACCCTGGGTCAAAACAAATGAGTCAGTGTTAAAGTTGGCAGGGACATTAAGAGAGTTAGTGAGCACATCCACATTCAGTGGGTGCACGAACAGTAGAGGCTGGGATGTCTCAAAGGCACCTTAAAGTATGAGTCTGGACACTTTCTGATTCTATTTCTGCCAATATTGTCCTCTACAGCTCAATGACCCTAAACTGTTTTATTCTCTCCTTTTCTGGGAGCACCTATGCTGCCATTGAATGCACTTTTTAATTGTAGGAGTACTGCTATTTATTCAGACACTGATTAAGCTGATTAAATTGGGCATGAACTCCACATTACTACTTTTTTTTAGTTCAGTCCATTCATTTTATTTTGTTATTTTTTTAATCACTGTGAGATACAATTACAATTTATTTCCTGTTTGAGTTTCAGTCATACAATGATTGATCACCCAACTGTCCACCAGTGCACATCTCCCACCACCAAGAACCCCAGTATCCGCTCCCATCCCACCTCTCTCCTTGCCTCTATGGCAGACAATCTCCCCTATACTCTGTTTTGTATTGCTTGTTATGAATATCATAAGATGTTACACTCCTGTGAGAGTGACTGTGTGCTCCTGGAATTCTAAAATTTTAGATAATTAGGGTTTAGAGAAATCTCTGCAGCGAGCTGCTTGTTTTGGAGATTCTTTTGTGTGTCTCTGGATCATGGCTGTTAAGGAGATTAAATAGCATAGGAGGCAGTTTGTGGATTTGACTTCCAGGGTCCCATGGGGAGGAGGGGATGAGAAGGACCGGCCCATCCCCTATCCCTTGAAGCTTGGAGTTTGCCATCACTGAACCCACGTACCTGCACTTCTCATTGGGTTCTGGAAGTTGGCTGCCATCAGGGTTTTTAGGGGGCAGGTAGAGGGATGATGCCTGCCTCCGTCTGAGGCACCCTGGTGAAGTCGGCCTGGCTTAAAGGCCAGAGGCCTCTCTGCAGTGAGCTGCTCGTTCGGAGATTCTTTTGTGTGTATCTGGATCATGGTCCTTGTTTCTGTCTTTTCCAGAGAAACAAACTATTGGTGTATGCTCAGTAAGTGCGCCCACTTGCCCACAGCGCACTGCGCTGCCTGCCCTACCTGCAGCTTTTGACCTCTCTTAAGATTCATGGGTCTCTGAAATAACACCAATAAATGAGTTTGTATAGCTGAACTGAAGGTGGTTTGTGGGTGTGGCTCCCACATACCTACCTTTTGGTAGTTTAATTTCTTGGTAAACTTGATCTCAAGTTGTTGAGGTCTGGCCAAAGGCAGAGCGGCAATATTGGGGTATTAGAAAGTCTGAAGGCACCATAGGACTGCTGGTGCACTCACCCCACAGGTATAGGTTGACCTGCTTGTGACACCATACCCCCTGGATGCATTTTTACGTGCCTAATTATACAATGTAAGACCTAAACTGTTGTATCAGGTGACTATTTCACCATGGGGTTCTTGCGAAGTCAACAATTTCCTGCCAAAATATATGGGGAATACAAAGTGATTAATACCTTAGTAAACTGGTCAAATAGCTGAGGATAAATAACACACAGTTGACCAGGAGTTCATAAGAGATGTCAGTCACACATAGGTAAGTCCTAGGTGCTAGATTCCCATGACATGTCAGGGGTGTTATTTTGGAATAGGGAGGACAGTTCAGAAATGAGGAGGAACCCTGTAAAGATAATGGCATGTATTTGGGTGCATTGACAGAAAGTAGAGGGCTCCTGGTTCCTCTCTAGAGTGGCTAAAGCAGCCTCATTCCTCCTTCCAGTATAACCAGACCAGCTCTGACAACCACAGTGGCTGGAACACTCAGGAAGCCTTAAGGACACGATCTTTATAGCAAGACTGATGAAGAGTGTTGCTATAACTCCATTAAAAAAAAAGCCAGGAGAACTATTCAACCATCTTTGACCCAAAATGTTTTCGTGGTGTGTTAGGATTCAACCCCAGGGCCTCATCTATGGGAAACACATTTTCAATGGCACAGTTCCATGCCTGGTCCCAGAGTGATTTTGGTTATAAGGTTGTGTTCCATCCTGACCAATATGTGAATGTCTCTACAAATGATTGTATAGGACAGGTTTGAAACATGATTGGTGCAACTCAGTGGTGGTTTTACATTTGAGTTCAGTATAATTTTAGACTAGTTAAGCATTTCCTCAATGCAGCCATGTCTTCTACTATACACTATACAACTCTGTTGCAGACTATTTCCCAGCTAACAATGTGTTTTTAGGAAGTAATAAAAAACATGGGGACAAGCAGGCTGCTAATTGTTAATCACAGACTCTGCCCCATGCCTATGTCACCTTCTTGGGTGTCAGTGATCCAGGTGCAAGTCACATGATGGGGAATTGTAACCTGCCCTGAAATGTGCTGCTTCCTGGGTGGGGACAGAGACCCTCTCTTGGGGCCAGGGGAAAAGGTACTCTAGGCTTCCATGGGGTATGCCATATTGCCTCTGCTTTACAGAGATGGAGATAAAACACAGTGAAACAAATGTAAACTGTCTAATCCTCAAGTCTTTGTGAGTTGTGCTGCCTGTTTTGAGGGGACTGGGAGGGTGCCTTTTGATTTTCAGGATGAAAACTTGTTCCTACACATCTATCAGTCATTCATTGGATGTATCTTTGGGAGTCAAAGGGGATTAGGCTATTGATTTCTATATGAATATACATGAAATTGATAATTGATATAATAAATGATTTTCTATTTTAAACATTTTCTGAAGGTGTAAAACCAGTAATGTGTCCAGCTTCTGGCCTGCCCAACACCAGCCCAGCTTCATGAATGGCAAGTCCCCACACAAGGGCCTCTGTGAGAAAATGAAGAGCTGGACACAGCTTTACACTCAGAGTGACATGGGGGTTCTGGAATCCTGGGACTCATCAGTATTGGGCAAGACCTAGAGGACATGGGTTCTCTCTAGAGTTGAGCTGAGGAATAGTGTCCACCAGGTGACTTGACTGACAGAAGGAGGCACTATGACATAACTCCCTGCTCATATATTCAAAGACTCAGATGTTAAGACAGACATGA
Organism: Sorex palustris; assembly: GCA_028565675.1. Lineage (NCBI taxonomy): Eukaryota > Metazoa > Chordata > Mammalia > Eulipotyphla > Soricidae > Sorex > Sorex palustris. The sequence goes on from JAOXYA010078122.1 coordinate 9,141, forward strand.
GAGTCAACAATTCTTTGTTGTCTGTTGGTATAAGGTTAATGTATATTTCATATTGTTAGAAACAAGTACTAGAAATTTTCCTTTCCTGGACCTACTGAATTGAATTAATTATGTTTATGTACAATGAGTTTGACAGAGAAAATATAACCTCCTCTTAAACACAAGGCTTCATATCCTTGATAGGATAAAAATAGAAGAAAATTTCGCCTGTTTTTCCCTCAAAATACAGCAATTAGAGCCTGCTCCTTCCTGCCTCTCCTTCCCTGGTGTCTCACATTGAGCTGTGAGAGACCCTGCTGTTTGCTGGACACAATGTCTTTGTCTACTGGAGGAATCACCTACAAACAAGGTAAGACTCTCAACCAATTAGCCAAAAATTAATCCTGATTAGTCTTCCTCATCAGTAGAAACAGTGTGGGGTGAGAGTGGAGAGAACAGTGAAGTCACCATGCCCTGAGGTGTCCTGAGGTTGATTCTGCTCAGAGGGTGCCGGGTGTGAAGCATCAGCTCAGGATTCTTCACAGGAACACACAGGCTGGGGAGTCACACCACATGCACGTGCTCACACACACACACACACACACACACACACACACACGAGGTTCTCACACTCTGGAAAGCTAAAGAGGAAAGGTCTAGGTCCCTCAGGGTCACTTCTGGTGAGCCCCTCCCAACCTTTGTCCTCACAGGCCTCTCCTGTGTGGTACCTGTGGGGACAGAGGGTGTTTCCCTGATCTCTTTATATTCTCATCTAATTCCCCTCCTGGGACCTCATTTCATATTTAGTGATGGTTTATCATCTCTGTCTACTAATGGTCACAGTAAAATTAACTCATGATGTCAGTTGGAGATGTGGGGACCGTGGCAACCCCCACAAAAGTTTACAGCAGACAGCTAGTACTGCACTTGTGCTCACACTGCAGAGAATATGATCATTTGTGTAAAACACAGTCTCTGAGAGCTACTTTCATTCATTTACCTCACACCCACAGACCTGCTGCCCCTGTTGACCATGGAACAGTAACTCAGTTATTGTCCCAGCACTTCTAAGATCTAGGCTCTCTGCCTTGTCAGTTCTGGGTTCTGTCTCCCATCTAGTGACTGTTTTATGATACAGCAGCTGAAATGATTTCAGATGCCTATGCCAGTGATTCTGTTAGAGACATTTTATAAGTGTTTCAAATAGACATTACAATACATATTATCATTTCCATCAGTAAGAACAAAAAGGACCTCCCTTTCTAAATAAACTGATTAACTAGTTGGGAAGTAATGACTAACAGAGGACAAGAATTCAGGAGGGATGTGTGTCACCAGGGATTAAGCACTAGTTTCTTTCATCCTCACATGGCATGGATATAATTTCAGAAAGATTTTCAGGAAGGAGAAGGAAATGACAGGTGAGCATGGGCAAAATGTCAGGGAGCAGAAGGCTCCAGACTCCTGATGTAGACTTCTCAACCCAGCTTCATGCCTCCTCCGAGAACCATCCTGACCAGATCAGAGACCCATAGATTCTACACCAGTGAGGAGGCCTCTCGGCCATCAGCCTATGGACATACTGACTGTGTCCATAGGCTGATGCCTGTGCCTATAGCTGCTTTAGAAACCAAATGGAATGGTCCAAACATTAGTGGCCAACAGCAATATTTTAATTTTAACCTTTTTTCACTTTGCATCACACCTGGCAATGCACAGGGAGTACCTCTGCCTTTGCTCTCAGGAATTACTCCTGTGATGCTCGGGGGACCATATGGTATGCTGGAAATTGAACCCAGTTCGAGCTTATGCAAGGCCTTACGCGCTTTACTATTGCTCCAGCCCCTATTTTTCGATATCATAAATGAACTGGGGCCACAGACAGGTGAACTGTGCTCCAAGTTACCTGCATTCCAGGGACAAGATAATTTTCAACAATGATAAAACTCTGCTTGTGAATAGCTGTGCTCACATATTAACTTTGGGTACTTGAAATGTATCATGTGAAAATAATAGTTGTTTTTGAAATGTAATTAAAATATGAGTTAAGCCCAATTGAACTCTTTCCACACTTTTGGGCCACACTGATTGTGAAGTTTAATGCAGGAAAATCCAGCCACATCTCCAGGACAACAATGTCAAATAGTTATTCCTGTTCCCTTTAGCCAACTGTCTGTGATTCACCTGTCAGTGTGGATGCTACATGTGGCAGATCTCTGGAAACTTCCCAGGTTTCTGCTGCTGTTGGACATGTATGGAGACTCTGTTGAGCCCTGAGGGAAG
>JAOXYA010078131.1:0-11402 GCA_028565675.1 Sorex palustris
TTCCTTCCTTCCTTTTTCCCTTCCTTCCTTCCTTCCTTCCTTCCTTCCTTCCTTCCTTCCTTCCTTCCTTCCTTCCTTCCTTCTTTCTCCACCAATTATCCTTTCTTTCTTCTTTTCTTTTCCTTTCCTCCACAACACAAGACAAGAAACAGTCAGCTAATTTACAATGTCAACCAGAAAGGCGTCATGACCATGGGCTAGGTGCCAAAGTTGACTTTTGGTCACACAGGTATCTTTTCTTAGCTACAGAACTTCCCTAAATCACAAGACAGAGCCTGCCTTCTGCACACAAGCCCTCAGTTCTGTCTTCACCTCAACTGTGTGTGTTTCTCCCCAGCCACAGCCTCATCATTTGTCAGAATTGTCGGCGCTACCACCCAAGGCAGAGCTGAGGTCTTTTATAATAACGTCTGGGGGACCATTTGTGACGATGACTGGGACAACGATGATGCCACTGTCTTTTGCCGCATGCTGGGTTTTGCCTCAGGAAGGGCCATTTCCAATTTTGGAGGTGGTGAGTCATCTTCCTGGAGTGGGTTGAGTGGGGATTCTTTCCCTCATGGGCTGTTGGTGCTCATTGCTTGCAAGTGGCTTAGCTGAGTAAGTCCAGGATGGCTTCCTGACAACGAGAAGTTCAGCAGCTCGGGGCCTGGTTGATATGCCTCCAGCTTGGCAGCCCCAGGAAATAGGCACTTTCGCCCCTGAACTGCTGCAGCCAAATCTTGGCAGTGGATCAGCTGATGGGGCCTGATGGTGTCTGTCTGGCCCTGGAGCCTGTGCGTGTATGTGAGATGCAGCTCTCGAAGGGCAGGACTGGTCCCAAAAGAATAGAAAAGATGCAGGGCAGGCCAGTGGGGGTTCTGTCCCCCCTCAGGAGACTAGAAGTCTGGGCTGCCCAACTCATGATCATCTTTAAGGAGAAAGTGCAGAAGGAAGGAAAAACAAATCAGATCAAGGACTTCCTCAAATCTGCTGGGAAAGCTCTCTGGAGTAGCTAGAGATTGGGCCTATGTCTATCAACTGACGGCCCGAACTTTGAACAAAGTGATTAAATCCGTGAGCTGGTACCATTTCTTTGACCATCAGGACTACCCTGATGGGAAGATGAAGTGGCTTCTGTTGCTTATTTTCTCCCCAATGCTCTCATTCTTACTCCGCCCCTATTTCTAATTAATTAATATTATTGAAGTGTGGGCCTCACCTGCAGTGCTCATGGGTAATTCCTGCTCCTATGCTTAGGAGTAACCCCAGTTTATGTTCAGGGATCCTGGGTGATGCTGGGGATTCAAACCAGTGTCAATGGGATGCAAAGAAAAAGCCTTAGTCCCTGTATGGATGAGTGCTCCAACCCTCCAGCTCTGCTTTTTAAATCAGTTCTGTTGGATCGTAAAATTCCTTTAAAATACGCACTGTCCTGGTATAGGTTTGGTCTCTGTAGATGGTCAGCCTGTAGTGAAACTTGGTCATTGAGTGAGTCATCCAGCTATTTTGCTCTGAGCTCTTCCTCTGCAGTGAGGTTTCTTAGAAGGAAGCGTATGCTTGAGGAACTCATGAGTCCTCAGAGCTGGGCTAGAGCTGGGCAAAACTGGCTCCTGAGGAAGACAGATAAGGCTGTCACGAATTAGCAGGGTATAGATGAGCGCAAGGAGTCTCCAGAGAGAGTTCAAATTGTGCGTGGATTAAGTATTAAATACTTGTAGGAGACTTTTGTCAAAGGGTAGAAAGCAGAACGGAAACAAAATCATTATAAAGAATAGTCCAGCTGTCAGCACCGGGGCTGATTAGAAGCCAGAGCAACTAGCATCTACCCCACGTGGCGGTTCTGGACTGAGTGTGGCTTTGCCCCCATCCCACTCCCCTCTCTCCCCCTGCCCCCCATTACCTTCTCTCTCTAGGTACCGGGCAGATCTGGCTGGATAATGTGGCCTGCAGGGGGTCCGAGGCCAGCCTGTGGGACTGCAGGAAGAGTAACTGGGGCACTCACAACTGCCAGCATAGTGAGGATGCCGGTGTGAGCTGCAGCTGACCCTCAGCAGCCTTCCAGGATCTGTGAATGTGGATACTCAGCTTGCTCTGGGGAAGCCAGTGCTGAGCGAGGTGTCCCACGAGCGGCCGAGCCTCAGGGTGACGATCACTAATAAAGCTCTACACACTGCACAGCCATGCCCTTGGCTGGGGCTGAACCCTTGAGTTTGCGCCTTCCTGTTCTTACTGCTATGTCCCGCCCTTCCCCAACCCCCACAGTGGGCAACTCATGCTGTAACAGTCCTCCCAGACCCAGGCACACAAAGACAGTAGCAGCTCAACTTAGAACTGGAGGGAAGGGGGGTGGTCCCAGGAGTTCGGATCCATTGCACAAGGTTCAGCCAACCCAGAGTGGGAACCAAGTGATGCCCTTAGCTTCAGGGCCTCACTCCAGGGAACTCTCCCAACGGACCTGCTCACCAGCCAGTGATGAGGTTGGCCTGCAGCTGGTGCCAGGTTGCATGGTAAATAGGAATTGGGTTCTACACCCAGTTCCTCAGCTAGGACAGACTGGCTTTCTCCAAATCTAGTCCTCCGTAGTTTCCGTTTTATAAAATTAACTTTATAAGTGAAATGGTGAGGATTAGATTTCCCGGGTGTGTGTCTATAAAGATTCAAATCAGTCGACTGCTTCATCATCCCTGTGAACAAGCTATGAGCGAGTGCCCAGTGTAAGTGACAGTTACCCCCATCACAAAGTCTCTCTAGTGATAGGCAAATGCACCAGTGAAAGATCCTTGCTCATCTTTTGCTCATGTACCCCCTCCTGATACCGCCCCCCTCCACAAAGGCTAGGATCTCTCCCCCACTTCCTCTCTGTCTCCCTCCCTTCCTCTTTTTTTAAAATTTTATTTTATTGAATCGCCGTGAGATACAGTTAGGAACTTTCAGGTTTGAGTTACAATCATACAATGTTCAAACACCCATCCCTCTACCAGTGCACATTCTCCACCACCAATCACTCCTCCTTTCCCACCCTCCCTTTACCTTCATGGCAGACAATTTCTCATATACTCTCTCTCTACTTTTGGGCATGATGGTTTGCAACACAGATACCAAGAGGCCATCACTTTTGGTCCTTTATCTACTTTCAGCACACATCTCACATCCCGACCGATTCTTCTAATCATCATTTTCTTAGTGATCCCTTCTCTATTCCAGCTGCCTTCTTCCCCAGCTCATGAGGCAGGCTTCAAACTATGGAGCAATCTTCCTGGCCCTTGTGCCTACAGTCCTTGGTGTCAAGTTATCACTATTTGCAGACGATATGATACTATACTTAGAAAATCCTGAAGACTACAGAAAAGTTCCTAGAAACAATAGGTCTGTATAGTAAAGTGGCAGGCTACAAAATCAACACCCAAAAGTTCATGGCCTTCTTGTATACAAATAACGAAAGAGAAGAAAGAGACATTAAAAAAAAATCTCGTTCACAATAGTACCCCAGAAAATCAAGTACCTCAGAATCAGCTTTACCAAAGAGGTGAAGGAAAGTTACAAAACACTACTTCAAGAAATAAAAGAGGACATTAGGAAATGGAGACTCATCCCCTGCTCATGGTTAGGGAGGATTAACATGATCAAAATGGCAATACTCCCCTCCCTTCCTCTTTGGCTGGGCTTTCCCTTGGCACTTTCCTGAGCACCTGTGGTTTTCCAGTTTTCCAGCATCCATAGATTTCCTCACACTTCCCCTGTGCGCCCCCTTGTGGCCTCAGCGAAATGACCCATCCAGAACACCAGAGTCTGGAGTGCCGCCTAAGACACACATTATTCCCCGTCTTTTAAGTGAGGACTTTGAGCCGCAGAAGACGTCACATGCAACACCTTTGCAAGGTGACTTTTCATCAGCAGCAATGCTTATCAGAAGCCAGGCCTGTTGCTCTCCCCTCTCTCCCTTGGAATTCCAACCTAGTCCTGCAAACTAGCTGTGGCTAGTGGGCTGGAGGAAGGGTGAGGATGTGGTTGGAGATGCAACTCCCCAGGCTGCCTCCATCGGCTGGCCTGTGGCTACACTTGCATTCGTGAGCCACCGCAGAGTGATCTGGCCTTCCTGAAAACTCAGGAGCAATCATAGCTGGTTTTGGCTAAAACCAGGAGGTTAAGGGGTGGTTTGTTCTACAGCAATAACCTGCTGGTGAAACTCACTTCCCAGGGAATGGAGCTGGGCAGAGGATAGGAGAATCTGAAACTAAGAGGGGGGCGTGTCTGAGTCAGAGGGGGACCCAAGGCTGGGGGGGGGTGTCTAGCCAGATCTGCCTGACATAGGTAGGATTAAGGGGGAAAGTGAGTGGTTTCTGCTCGCACTGATGGTAGGAGTCTCCCCTGACACATCCCAGGATTGGCCAAGCCAAAGAAAACTCCCCATCCAGCAGGACCCATGGTCTGTGGCAAAGGATGTCAGCATCTGGTTCTGTGGCACAGGGTGGGGGGAGGAATGGGTACAATTGGCATGACAGCATCTTGAGCTTCGAGACAAGAGCTGGGTGGGGATGGCGGTATGCTGGGACCACTGTTGGGCATGACTGTTGGCCTTGTGTGACACAGCTGCACTGTCCACTTAAAACTATTCTTCTACCTCCTGCTTTTTCTTCTGGGAGAAAAAGTGGTGAGTGGCTGTGGTCTGCAGGGCAGATGTCAGCACTGAGCTGGCAGTGCTGGACAGGGCAGGCTGCAAGGTTTTCAAGGATACCCCAAGCATCACCCCCATCCTGACCCCGGGCTTCTCCACTCAAGGCAAGTCCAGCACACACCTCCCAGACACAGGGTGTAGAGAGAAGCTTCTGGACCCTAAGTGGCTGACTCAGGTCCTGGTACCACCATTGTAACAGGACGGTTGGGTTGATTAGCCTCTTAGTCCTTGGTTTCTTCCCTTGCAAAATAAGATAGGGTCTGCCCTCTCAGACTTCTTACAAGGATTGGCTGAAACGATTAATAAAATGAAAGTCTTTCCAAGGGTGTCTGGTGCATCGCAAATATTCGATGTCAGTTCTCATGATCCTCCAAGATCCTACGAAGCTCACTCCTGGTATGTACTGCCCCATGGCACAGGTGGAGACAATTTTCTCTAGGCCCCTTGGCACCCGAGTCAGCTGCCATGGACCCACGTGGAATGTTTCTGGGTCTTCTATCCAGAGTTTCTTAAACACTTTCTCTCGAAGCCTCTTCGGTCCTGGATAGGTGTTCAACATAGGTATACAAATCAAATATCTATGGGTAATAAATTTATTTTCAAGCAGATTTTCCATAACCCTCATATTTAGGTATGCATGAGATTGCATCCCACTGTGTAAGAAGCTAAGTAACGATGGGGGACAGAGTGGGGAGGCACAGCACTGGACAGGAGAGGCCCTCCCATGACGCACAGGCCAAGTCTTTTGGTCAGTGCTACTGGCAGATCAGAGTGAAAATAGCCTCTCAGAGGAGTCCCACGTTGGGTAGAACAGTCAAACCTCAGTCTCCTAATCCAGGCCCTGGCCAGGCTTGTCCCAGCAGTGCATAGCCTTGTCCTGGAAGTAGAATCTCAGGTGAATCCTGATTCTCTCCCATGACCAGCAGCACCTCCATGGCTGCTAGAGACAGTCTGCTGAAAAGAGAAAGTGGGATTAGGGTCGGATATACATCCTAGGACCAGTGGCCAATTGTGTGGTCTGGGGAAGCCATAGAACTTGCTAAGTTTTGTTTCTTCACCTGTAAAGTAGAAATAATGACAAGGCAGATGAAAATTAAATATTGCCTGGTATGGATTAATGGTGGCGCTTTTTGCTTGAGTCCTCGGGATCCCTCTCCAGGTCTTCCAGCTCATTTGAACCGTGCTGGGCCAAGGTAGCAAATTAGGAAGTAGATACTGTCACTGCACAGAACCTGTTATTATCCCTGTTCACAGACAGCAATCACCCTGTAGGGTAGTACTGAATCTGTGAGGTTGGGCAGATAATCATAAATCAAAAAGTTCCCTCCTTGAAACATTCCAATTTCCCTTTGTGGTTGGGTAATCATAGCTGAATAAGACCAAGTCCCAGGATAATAAAGCATTTCACAAAAGAGAGGTTATTGGCCTGTGCTACATCTTTGAAAAAGTTTATCCTCATTTGTGATAAATAAAGATCATTTATGTGCATGTCAAATTGGCAATTAATTAAAAAATATTCTTGGAGTTGTTCAGAGAAGAAAAAAAAACCAGCACTCTGACTTTGTGTGAGTAGAAACCAAGGTGGATTTTCTTTAAGAAGGAGGAGAGAATTTAAGTGAGATTAAACTGAGCTTTCTAAAACAGTAAAAGGAACCAATCAGAAGTGACAATGCATTGGCCAGTCATTTCTGCATAAGGAGTTCCACTGAGATTTGGTAGGTTGCAATGATTGGTGTTTTGCTCAGGCACCTACAGATTGGTTGAAGACTGACAGGTAAGTTTGGTCTCAGCTAGACAGCTGTTTCAGGTGAAGGTTCAGCTGGGTTCAACACCTCACTGTGGTTGGAATGAATGGCTGCTACAACTTGCTTTCTGGGGAAGACAGCAGCATAGAAGAGCAAGCAGAAACACAAACCTCTTAAAGTCTAGATTTAGAGGTGGTATCCTGTCACCATCTTCCTCCCTTCCTCCCTCTCCCTCCCTTTCTTCTCTCTCCCTCCCTCTTTCCTTCTTTCCCTCCCTCTCTCTCTCTCTCTCTCTCTCTCTGTGTCCCTCTCTGCCTCACTGTCTCTGTCTCTGTCTCTGTCTCTTCTCACTCACCAAGTCCACCAGTGCGCAGAACTTACTCTTGGATCCTCACTCAGGGATCACTCCTGGGACTCAGGGAACCATATGGGGTTCCAGGGACAGAATCCTGTGGGCCACAAGCAAAACAAGAACCTTACCTGTTGTACTATCTATCTGGGCCCTCATCCCACATCTCATTGGTCAAACAAGTCACATGACTGAGTCCACCATATTAAGCAGGAAGTTCCCTCTACTTCTAATGGGAGAATGGCAAAGAGCAAAGGGCAAGGTGGGGGGGAGGGCGGGAAATGGGAGGAAGTAGGGTCTATGAGGTGACCTACTAGCCCTCTGCAGTGTATCAGAATTCACACAGATATGCCTTTAGCTTGTGTAACTCAGCAAGAGTTCTTTACCTGGGGCTGGAGAGATAGCACAGCGGGTAGGGCATTTGCCTTGCACGCAGCCATCCCGGGTTCAATTCCCAGCATCCCATATGGTCCCCCGAGCACTGCCAGGAGTAATTCCGGAGTGCATGAGCCAGGAGTAACCCCTTGTACATAGCTGGGTGCAACCCCAAAAAGCAAAAAAAAAAAAAAAAGAGTTTCTTACCTGTACAGGATGCCTGAAACCATGCATCATCTTGCACCGTAATAAACCACATTTTTTCCCCTTCTAAATACATACCTATAAGAAAGATTAAGGTCTAAAATAGGCACATCAGAATATTAACAAAAACGTCAAATAGAATTGTTAAAATACACTTTAATAAAAGTTAAATTTTTTTCAAAATATCTTATTATATATACATAGATTTTTCCCCAAAAAACTGTAGATAAGTAAGAAATTTTGTAGTTGTGTTCACAATTCTTTTTTTTAATGCAGTTTAAGTAGTGGTCTGAAGTTACTTAGGTATTTGTAGGTTCCGTATGTGACATATAAACATATTACCATTCTTGGCTGTGTATGCAAAACAATGAAGACTCTTTCACAAGGGAGTCTAAAGGGTTTTCAAAAATAATTTGACTTTATAGGATTTTTCCCTCATGAGCTGAGATTTGCTTCTCTCTCAAGGACACGCTGGACTCAGCCAATGGCCATCAATAGAGGCCAGGCAGGCTAGGGGACAGTACACAGCATACAGGTACAGACTACTCAGCCGTTGGGCACTGAGTCACAGAGGATATTCAAGAATGTGGGGAAGTACTTATAACTGGTTTATTTTAAAACTCCTGGGGCCAGAGTGATAGTACAATGGGTAGAGCATTTGCCTTGCATGTGGCCAACCTAGGTTCTATCTCCATCATCCCATATGGTTCCCCAAACACCACCGGAAGTAATTTCTGAGTGCAGAGCCAGGAGTCACCTCTGAGCGTCCCCAGGTGTGACTCAAAAAACAAAAATAATAGATAAATAAATAAAATTTAAAAAATTCCGCCTCACCAGCCGTACCCCAGACTCTGTCAAGCACTCAAGACCTTAACCTCTCCTCCAGATGGCCCTTGTCTCCTTCCCACCCACCCCCACTGCTTCTGCCATCACCCCCTGTCACCACTTCCTAATTGTTCCCTCTTCCCAGTCTGGCCCTTTCCAAACTTCCTTCCATAAACAGCCAGACTGATCTCAGATCTTACCTTGTGTCAGAGCTGCCAAAGCCCACCTCCAGCCCACCCCCAGGCCTAGTGCAAGGGCCCCTGCAGTTATCCACCACATTGACTCTAATCTCCTCCCTAACCCAAATTCATTCTCCTGCTAAGGAATTTATTCAGTTCCTCTAAGGAGTTGTGATCATCTGGCCTCATGGTTCCAAGCCCCCATACAGGGCTCAGCACAGGCTCTGGCACTTGTCTGGGCTCAGGAGAACTGTCCATCCATGGCCTCTCTCTGCTCCAAGGACAGCCTCCGTGTCTGTCTTACTGTACTCCCATTATTGAGCTGTACAAATAAATGGCTGTGGCGTATACATTTCTGTATGAATTATTTAAGAAATGTATGTCCTTGGGGGTGTGGGGAAGAATTGGAAGAAAATATACCAAAAATAGCTCTCTTGGTGAGCAGATTTTGATTCATATTTTTCTTTTCTTTTTTGGTGGGGGGGCACGCCTGGCTATGCTCAGGACTTCCTCCTAGATCCACATTCAGGGATCACTCCTGGAGGTGCTCCGGGGACCATAGGTGGTTCTGAGAATCAAACCTGGGTCATCCAAATGCATGGCAAGAGCCTCACCCGCTGTACTATCATGCCAGACCATCACAGTGGATTTTTATTTTACCTTTTTCTTTTCCTATAATTTGGAAGCTTTCTACAATGAATAAATAAATATATAGGCGAAGAGAAAAATGCTAAAGTCGACAGTAAAGCAGAATATTCATCATGCAAGAGCCAGAATCTTTGCTGAATCCAGCTCAGGTCCCAGAAGAGAGACGGCCATGGGTGTCCAGTTTCCAGCCCCCATGGAAAGACATGAAGTTCAGTATTCGGGGAGCACCCACACTGTGTGTAGGCTCTGAAGAGAAAGGGGGCATCAGCTGGAGGGAGGTACGGGGGTGCCAGGAAGATTTCATATTTTATTATGAGCTATAATGAGCCTGGTGACATATTGAGGGCAGTGACCCCATAGAGAGAGAGAGAGAATTAATCATTTAGCAGAGGGCAAGCTGGCAGGGGCTGAATCCTTAGGAAGACTCCGAATGCATGGGCACTGAGCACTTGGTGCAAGTGGATCCTCTACCCTGGCAGCAGGAAGGCAAAAATATGAGGAAAGATTCAGCAGCCAGTGGGCAAGGCGGTGGGAATTGGTGGGAGAGTTCATCCCTTCTTCCTATTCCTCAGAGGGAGGAGCCAGTAGCTGAGAGGCAGGGCAGGATTGGGAGCTGGAGCTGAGGAGGCCTCCTTTGCTGCCCCATGGGGTACTGATCCCTGGAGGGAGGCAACACTCACCCTCCATTTTCCTCTGCAGAGTAACATCTGGGGGTACAGGGGCTCTTCCCTCCAGAGGAAGCGTGTGTTTCAACTCACAGCAAATCACAGGGTGGGGGGAGGCCAGGTTTGAACCCATCAGGGTGAAGACAGAGGGAGGGTAGGTCTCCATGCATCGCTGGAGGTGCCTTTGCTGGCTTTATAACCTGCCTCCCACAGTATGCAGATATCTCCTCCATCAGTGCTCATTCTCATCATGCACCAGTGTCCGATGTCAATGCTCAATCCCATCATGCACAGTGCCCCACGTCAGTGCTCATTCCCATTGTGCACCAGTGCCCCATGACAGTGCTCATTCCAACCATGCACCAGTGCCCCATGTGAGTGCTCATTCCCATCTTGCATCAGTGCCCTAGGTCCATTCTCATTCCCATCATACATCAGGGCCCCATGTGAGTGTTCATCCCCATCAAGCATGTGCCACTACACTTTTTCTTATTTTGCCCCTTTTCCTTTGTTGTTGCCCTGTTGGTTGCAATGGTGTGTGTGTTGCGAGGGTGGGGGCAGGGGTGTCACATGTTGACTGTGGTGCTACCTGGGGTCACATCTCTGGGTGTGCTCGGTCTCACTGCTCCGTGTGGCTCACATATTTTAGGTGCAGTGCTCACAACATGCTCTCTGCTCACACTCACAGAGTTGTGCAGTGCATCTCTAGGGGTGGCTGTGGAACTTCCAGAGAGCTGCACTCCAGGCTGAAATGCTTTCACACCTATTACCTGTTGTGATCTCAGGGGTCAGTCACACAGGTCCATAGCTGTCTGCTCTGTTGGATACCAGAGGTTCCAGACCACTGAGCACCTGGAAACAACCTGGTGCATGTGGGTGACACCAGGGATCAGACTCACAGCCTTGTGCTTGCAAGGCAGGCACTGGTATTCAATGAGTTATTCCCTGGTTTCTCAAGCACTGATTCTCGAAGTTTCGCAAGAAGGTGGCAAACTTGAGGGGTCCAATAACCTGATGACTGCTAGTGGCTTCATGGCCTCCTCCTCTGAGAAGGATGCTTTAATGAGGGCCCGTCTTTATGCTTAAGCCTGGGCAACATTTCTATTTTCTTTCCTGCCTGTGACTTGAGTATTCCCCACCTCAGAACCTCACACCTGCATTTCCCCTGCGATTTGGCATTCGTTTACCTGCACCTCATGCAAGCCATGGATACAAAGATCCCAGATCCAGTTCCCATGCCCTGAGGTCAGTCAGAATTAGGGGCTGGCTCAGAATATCTCAGCAGGGAACACCAAGTCTCTGCGAGGATTCCCTCCTCCATCCAGACCAGCCTGGGGATCACCTCTCTGACTCCCCTCCACACATCTGCACAGTTTCCGTGATCACACAAAAATAGCACCCTGCAGCATCCCCATTAAATGCTCTCAAGTCCTACTTTCAACTCTCAGTTCTTGTCCAGAGTGATCATTTCCAACTAATGTTATCATAATGGATCCTCCTCTATTTTAACTACCCTCCACTCCCCACACTGTTGTGGTAATTTCCAACCATTGTCAGCCCTCCTGGCCTGTTTTCCCTGGTCTTGAATATTAATTTCATACTTTTTAATTTTTTTTACTATCCCACAAATGAAAGTAGGTAAAGGGATATACATGATAATCTTTTAGCATCTATGTTGCAAACCTTAATGCCTAAAATCAGAGAGAGAAAAAGGGAGGGAAAGAAAAGAGGTGCCTGTCACTGAGGCAGGCTGGA
>JAOXYA010078139.1:0-11402 GCA_028565675.1 Sorex palustris
CAAAGTCTCCAATGGAGACGTTACTGGGCCCGCTCGAGCAAATCGATGATCAACGGGAGGGCCTTTACCTTTTACTGCCATCATCATCACTTCACTAATACTTCCATGACTTCACCATTATGCCATCTTCAGTGATGGACATTTTGTCAACATAATCATCATTCAATCAACTACCCATCACCTCCGTTGGTACCAACACTTCTACTACTCCATATTGTTATCATTATTTATTTATTTAGCTTTTATTTTGTATATATATTTTATATAGTTACTCACAATAATTTATTGCATTCACTATTCCAACACCAATCCCACTGCCATTATACCATCCCACCATTGTTATTTCAAGTTTTACCACCAGTACCCAAACCTGCCCCCAAAGCAGGTCCTAAATAATTTATTTTGTGTTGCTTGTTATGAATAATCCACTAAAAATGATTTAAAAATATTTAATACAGGAAAGTATGTGAAGATTGTTGTTTCTGACTCTGACACCATTAAGACCTTGTGTAAGAGATTACTAGCGTGTTGTTGAGACTTGTGTGCTGATACATATATATTGATCAAAATAGGTTGCCTCTTATTTTACACCCCATCAAATGTGGTTTGTTACTTTGGGCATATTAGTAGTGTAGGATATGAGATGTCATGAACATTTGTCACCATGTGCTCCAGGAATTCTAAAATTTTAAACAGGGTGATATAGCTGGAATTGAATTTTTAACTGGATGGTGACTTTGGGGTCAACAGGCATCTCTGCATGGTGTTTCTCTCTTCTCAGATTTATGTATAAATAAGAGTGAAAAATAAGAGTATAAAGAACAGAGATATGGGGGAAGGTCATCTGGAGATTTCAGTGACAAAACCTGCATACCCGAGTTTTTCAATTTACCACCATTACTATTATTGTTGGGCTGAAGCCAAAGCATAGCAGGTAGGGCATTTGCCTTGCACGTGGCCAACCAGGTTTTATTCCTCCGTCCCTCTCAGAGAGCCCGGCAAGCTAGTGAGAGTATTCCGCCCACACGGCAAAGCCTGGCAAGCTCCCCATGGCATATTTGGCATGCCAAAAACAGTAAAAAGTCTCACAATGAAGATGTTACTGGTGTCTGCTCGAAAAAATCCATGAACAATGGGGAGGACAGTGCTACAAGTACTACTATTATTGTTACTATTTTCACTACAATCTTATCACCACCTCTATCACTATTCCTGTTATCATCCCACAAACACCACCATGATCTTCCCAATTCAAATTTCTACTTGTGCAATGACTTATATTCACTGGAGAAGATATTTAATGCACATGCATTCCTGAGCACTAGTGTAAGCTGTTCTTTTTAAGGGGGTCATATATTCAAACTCAGAACTTCATCCCATTTTCTCTTAAGTCTATCTCATAGATTTGACTTCCAACAACTTTGCTCATTTCTCATTTGTCTCTTCATAATCTCCCAATCTTATCCCCTCACAACTCCATGGAAGAAAAAACTCAAGGATGGAAAATTTTTCTCTTCATAAGATATAATTGAACTGAAAGAATCCTCCTGCCACTTTATTAGCTGCACCATCATCTCTTTCTTTAATATAGATGGAGAGTAAGATAATTCCTATGTATTCAAAGTTTGGGCTTTGGAACAGCAGATTTATCCCATTCAAAGGTTTTATAGAGCCAGAATGTTTAACTTTACTCCAGATCTTCTTACTCAGAAATTGTATTTTTAAAAAAGCATTCTTAATACAAAATCTGAGGATCTCTTTTTTGGCTAGTTACTTTTGGTAGGAGATGATAAATGCTGGGAATACAACTAAAAATCTACAAATAAACCTGGAATTTCAAAAATATTTGCCACAGAGAGAAGATAATTGAGACTCAGAGGGGTGATTGTGTGCTTCATATCCTACTGTATCAAATGCAGAAAGCAAAAATAGGCCTTGAACTTCTGACACTAAAGTTTGAGTTCTTTTTTATTATAACTTAATTCCCATTGTTGTTCTGTTAAAAAAAACTGATCTATGCCCATAGTCTAATGATTTTGAATATTTGATATGGGTAGAGAACAGATAAACAGCATCAGAAGCGTAGAATACAAGTACTAGTAAAAATTAACGAGTTAAGCACAAAATATTAGATGGATTCTCCTGCAACCTCATTTCTATATGAGTCTTATCTTTCACATCACTCTGGTTATATTCTTTTTATTGTAAATTACTGTCTTACATTATTTTAACTATTTACTTATTTGTTCTTTTATCCTCCAGGTAATTATGGGAACATAAGCCCTCCTATCTGTTTGTTACTGTATTTTGAGCTTTATGGAAAATGCTTGCTAGTAACTTGTAGCCTCCCCAGGCAGGTCAGAAATGTCTCCACATGGAGACAAGCCGATGGGAACTGAAAGAGGAGGGAGGCCCAGGGAGGGAGCCTGGGAGGTAGAGCTCATACCTAACATGTGCCAGGCCCTGACACGGTTCCACCCACTGGTACCTCCAGGCATTGCCCTGGTGGCACCATGAGCACCAAAGATTATAAAAAAAAAATGACAAGATCCCCCAGCTCTGCAGTCCTGGACCCTATAAAGCACATGTGCGTGTGCGCGTGCGTGCGCGCACACACACACAAATTCTTGGAGAAAAGAGAATAAAGTCTCGAAACATTATAGGGTTTAGATATTAAGATTCCCTTTCTGTTCAAACTCAGAAGTCTGGGGAGCGAAGTTATATAATTTCCCAGGTCAGACAGCAGGGTCAGGAGAACTAGACGCTGGGACACCCCACTGCAGAATCTGCCCTTCCACTTTCACCTCTCACCAGGCTCTCATGGAATCCAAGTTGAGTGGCAGTGGAGGAAGCGGCCTGAAGCAACACTCAGCCCGTCAGGCTGGCGATGGAGCACTGAAACTGGAGAGCCCGGGCTGGGGACAAAAATCAGCCCAAGTATACTGGTATTTCACATGGGGTCCTGGAGTTCAATCCCTGACACCACAAGGCAAATAAAACACCCCAAGATCCCACTGCTGGGCCTGGCTCACAAAAGGAAGCAGTGTTAACAGCAAGCTGGGGAGAGAGTGGGGCAGAGGAGGCTGGGGGAGCACAGGGTGGCAGTGGGAGAGGTCTGCAGGGCGGACCAGGCTGGCTGGTGGAAGGGAGAAGAGAGAATGGGAGACGGCACCTCCAAGTCATTCCTGGAGGTGGACGCTGTCCTCACACCTCAACACAGAATTTGTGAAGACACATCATAGACACTTCAGTCTGGGGGTGGGGAAGGAGTGGGGAGGAAAGATGAAGAAGAAAAACAAGTAAATTATACAGCAGGTTAAGGCACTTGCCTTACATGTGGCTGACTCAGGTTCAATCTCCAGCATCCTATGTGGTCCCAAGCTCTACCAGGAGCGTTCCCGGAGCACAGAACCAGGAACAGCCACACTACTGGGTGTGGCCCTTTCAAAACCCAAATGAAAAAAAAAAAACAACAAAAAACAAAAACCCAATCCAGTGACACACGGTTGTTTCCACCGACAGCCAAGTAGACTGTGGGAGCCAGCCTCTCCTTCCCGTTTGTGGGCTCACTTGCGGGAAGGCAGAAACGGGATACGGGCCAGTTTGCTTGTTCAAAGGAAAATCACGCTTCAGCCACACCAGCGTGTTAGTGTAGCTGTTACTGTCAGCTGGAGCCACGCCCCACTCAGCCCAAGCCCCACCTCCCCAGGGAATCTGATTGGCCTGGCGAGAGGCACGTGATCAAACGGACCAATCACATCAACCCAAGTATGTTGGGGCCTAAAGAACGTCATCACAAGCTGCCAACCCACTAATATAGAAAGGAGAAAATGGTTCCATGGTTCTTTTTTTATTGAGACCCCACCTCAACTATGTTGTCTCTTACAGTCACACACACCTGCTAAGAGTTCCCCCTCACACGCCTATGGGCCGTTCCAAAATCACACCATCAGATGATTTACACCACCTGGGCCACAAGGATGGGCTCTCAGGATGATTCTCGTGGGCTCATGCATGTGGGTGAACTTATGGACAGTTTGTTCTCTTGGACGGCTGAGTCATGCTACAGTGGGGCTGTCTGTACCAGGGTAACCACTCATCTGCTGAAGGCGGCTGGGCTGTTTCAAGTATAGGGCTAGGAGGAATAAAAGCTGTTCTGAACATGGGATATACATTTTTGGGGAAACAGTCTTTCGTCTCTGGGATAAACGCCCAAAAATGCAATTCCAGGTCGCATATTTAGCTTTTAAGAAACGGTGGGTCTGTCTCCAGGGCATTATCTGACATGCTCCACACCAACGAGGAGTGAGCTGGTCTCTCCACATCTCCATAGGCAATTTCGATTAGTTCACGGGCCACATTTACTGAGCAGCTCCTGTGAGCCAGGTACTTTCCAGAGGCTGAGGATACAACAACAGGCAAGACATAATCATCTGCATTATCCTAGAGGCGCTTATATGCCAATGGGTGTAGGGACAAGGCAATAAAGTGAGGATGGTAAGTGTAGTGAAGGGTATGTATGTGCAGGTGAAGCAAGTAGGAACCATAGCCAACGAAGGCCAACCAAGGCTCCAGGTCGGCCTTCCTCACTTCCTTGCCATGTGGCTTAGGCAATAAGGTGAGTTTTCAGAGCCCAGGAATGCTCCTGGGTGAAAGTGGAGAGCATCTACCTCCTACAACACCAGTGAGTCAGTTCCACAGGCTGAGCAGCAAGGACAGAGCATAGTGGAAGCTTTCCAAGCACCTTCCCACCTCTGGGCACGCAGCTGAAAAGTTGCAGGTAAAATTTACAGTTCAGTGACAAGGAGGTGGGGGCGCCCCGGGGGGTGAGCGCCCACCTTGACATGGGAGTGGGCAGCTCTGGGCCTGCCCAGGGAACCAAGAGCAAAATTTCCACCTACCTAGCACCTAGCAGGGCACAGGATTGGGGAGCTGCTCAGGGCATCTAGACCTTCTGACAGCCCAGGAATTGGACATCATTCCCAGGCACACTCATCTGGGCCTTCATGCAGGGCTGGGGCAGGGTGCCACTCACATACCATAAAGGCGGCCCCTCCTGGGTGGTGCTAAGGAGACAAAGACAATCTGGAAACTCCCCTCCCCACCCAGACCCAGCAAGGGGAACTGAAAGCATTGGACTAGGGAAACGGGGAGGGAGGGGGCTACTGGGAGCTCTGGGACTTCTTTGTGTGTGTGTGAATGTGTGTGTGTATGTGTGTGTGTGTGTGTGTGTGCACGTGTTGGAGGGCAGGCTGGGGTCTCTTCTCAGAGCGGCAACTGTGAGCCCAGAGCCTCTTCCAGGAGCCAGCATAACTGTGACCTGTTCTATGGGCCTCACTGTGGTCGAGGCTGGTGACAAGCTGCTCCCTGTGCCTGGAACCAGCCAACTTTTTCCTTACAGGAAGCGCCTTTCAATCTCAGAGCAGAGGATGACAGGCACTGTGGGGGACTTCTGGGGGAGTGGGGCAGGCAGGCATCCTGACCCAGACTCTGGCCAGGAGCAGCTGGGAACATGCATTTGGGGGGACGTAAGAGGGAGGCCATCCAGTCCTGAAGGTGATACAGGAGTTCATGAAGCAGATGAGACCGGATGGCAGCCCTGTTCTTTTTCCTGCCTTTGCAGGTCTGTGGGAAGGAAGCTTACTGGGCCCAGCACGATGTTTCCTCCCGCTGCCAGGGGCACGCGGCTCCGCTCCAACAGAAACAGCAGCCCCGTGCACCCATGCTGGCCAGGCCTCTCAACTCTGCCTGATATCTCTCAAGGCATATTTTGGTATATTTTGGAAAAGGGGGAGAGGGAGTGGTTGTACCACACTCAGTTCTTTGCTCAAGTTCTACTCCTGCCTTTGTGTTCAGGGATCTCTTCCTGTGGTGGGCCACATGCAAGCCAAGTACCACCATACAATGCCCCCAATCTCCTCAAAATACTTCTTTAGGGCTTAATGGTCACCTTTCAACTCTCCAGTTATCTCAGTGATGATCGGGTATCTATCCACCCCTCTTTGGTGAGGATCCTGAAGTCAGCGTAAGGAGCAGGTCTTATTATGCGGAACAGCAGCTTCCTTTATGAACCACGCCCCACGTGGACAGCATTAGCTCACTGCCTCCTGACCTCAGCTCTGTGAGGTCAATACTCCTATTATCCCATTTCACAGATGGGGAAGCCATCTCAGCCCTGCCCACAGGCACTTAGTCAGTGGAGAGTCTGAGGGGTGGGATGTCCGGATTGCACTGGTGATGATCTCCTTTCCCGGTACCCTCTGGGGGTCAGGAGGGAAAGCTTCTGGGGAGAGTAGTCAGGCCTACAGGGCATGTTTTGGACACCCCCCTCACCCCATCCCCGAGCTGGTCTCTGATTCCAAGGTCCCATTCCAGTCAGAATCCTTCCCCAGCCCATGGAAACTTTCATGGAAATTTCGTGTGCTGAGACTTATGTGGGGCCTGACCCAAGAGCCAGAGACACAGCAACGGAGTGTGAGGTGTGGCACCTTCACCCCATGCAGGCAGACGGACGCAATCCTGTCCCCAGGCCCACTATCAGAAGTTGTTGGGGGACGTGGGGGAGGAGGGCGAGGTGTGGCATGGGGGAGTCTCAGGACCATCAAACTGTCTGAGACGACGCAATGGTAGGCACGTGTCAAATCCATGGAGGCAGAACCAGGTGCTTAGTTGCAAGGAGCTCTGTGGGGAGGGGCGGGGACTTGTGGGAACTCTGTACTTTATGACTGAGTTTTCTGTAACTTTGCTCTGAAAAACCAAGAACAATAAAGTCCTACACCTCTCGTGAACCTGTGCCCAGTCCTGCCTTTCTCCTGTCTCGGGATCCAGGGTGACTTCTGGGTCCTTGCTTGGTCCCATGGCACCCATGCTAGTCCCCACTGGCTTTCCTCTTCTCTAGCACCTGTCCCGGGTTTGAAAGCAGGTCTCCTGGCTGGGGTTTCCCCTTTCCGCTCCTGCCCAGCGGTCCCAGCCCTCGCCCGCACATGGCGTCTCTCCTTGCTCCTTCTCTGCGCAAACTCTGCTCTCAAGCCTGCAGCTCTGTGGCCGCACTGTCCACCTGGGGTCTGGCCACTACCTCAGCCCGTCTGTCACCATCTCCAGCCCCCCACACCATGCTGTCTGTTCAGATGATCCATCAGCTCCACTTTCTTCAAAAAGCCGTTAGGACACAGCACGCAAGCCCCTCCCCCCATCTCTTGGGACCAGGCACCAGGGCAGGCCTGTGATCTGGATCCCCACGGGCCTGCGAGGGACTCGCTCTGCGTGAGTCAGACCAAACAGGTCCCACCTCTGCACTGTGCCTCCCACGGTCCCTCCTTTCAGGGAAGGCTCAGTCCTCACAGGCCCCGGGGGGTCCCCCTCAGACCCGTCCCCACCCATATTTTCTTGGTAGTCCACCAGAGCAGGTGTGTCTTGGGGGTTTTCATTTGTGTTTCCATGATGAGTAAGGCTGGTGAGCAATACACTTTGAATAATAACAATAATAAAGATAAATGGTCAACATTTAGAGAGCATTTAGCATGTGCTCGCATGATGCTAAATGCTTTCTCTAAACAGCTGCATAATCCTTTTCCAAACCTCTCAGACCAGATGTGCCTTAGAATTCAGGATAGCTTGGAGGTGAGTGAGAAAGGCAATGGAAAGCTTATGGCCCGGCAAGGTGCGAGAAACAGCCGCACCTCGAGTACCTGCAGCCATGACGGGATCTCTGTGGGTGTGGGTACTGTTCCTGAGACTGTGACTCTGCATTAAATCCCAGTAACTAACAAGGTAGGGAGTAGTGTTCCCCTCATTTATGGATGGGGGAAACTTAGATAAGGGGGGTTAAATGCCTTGGCCACACTCAGGGTAGAAGTGGAGGCCGGGACCCTGTTTTAACCTCTGGCCTTCACATGGGTCCTGACGGTAACTGACAGGAAACTGACCAACGCAGAAGCAAAGGATGAGATGAAGCAAAGGATGAGAAAAAAGCAACAGAAGAACGCGTGGACTCAGTGCATCAATGAGCCCAGGCAGTGGCAACAGGTGGTCGCGCCTGGGCTCATCTAACCCCACTGATGGATTCCGAATACAAAAGCTGCCCAAAAGGAAGTCAAGTCTGCCCCTCCAAACTGATCCTTAAGAATAAAAATTGTACTTCAGAGTTCTCCTTTTGCTTTATTTTGAACAAAGTGCTATTTGGGAAACTAGTTTCCAAAGTCTGACTTGATGGCCGCTTGAGCAACAACAAGAAAGGAGGTAAATAATGGACTGATCCTGAGACCTGTGGCTTGACTTCGCAATTCCAGTGACGTCTAGTCACAGGTCCCCTTAAAGATTAAAAGAAAAATTTTTTTTCTTTTTGGGTCACATTGCGTTGTTCAGGGGTTAGTCCTGGCTCTGCACTCAGAAGTAACTCCTAGCGGTGGCTCGGGGGCCCACATGGGATGCTGAGGATTGAACCCAGGTCAGCCACATGCAAGGCAAATGCCCTACCCGCTGTTCTGGTCCTACCCACTGCTCTGGCCCCAAGATTTCTTTAAAAACCAAAACAGGGATGAAAGTAAGCAACATTCACTCAACTTAAACAAAATGCTTAATGTAAAAAGTCAAACTATAGGGACAGGAGTGATAGTCCAGGGGTATGGCACTTGACTTGTACATGGTCACACCTGATTCGACTCCTGACACACCATCTGGTCCCTAAGACCTGCCAGATCTGGATCCCTTAGTACTGCTGGGTGTGAAAAAGAACAGAAGAAGAAAAAGGGAAGTCAAACTGTATACAGAGCGGCACTGAAACCAGAATTTTAAAAACCAAGAAAAGGGTGTGTAAAAAAAATACAAAATACTTACGGGCGGAATGATAGTACAGCAGGGAGGGTGCTGGCTTCGCATGCAGCTGACCCGGGTTCGATCCCTGGAACCCCACCGTGTTCCCCGAACCCACCTAGAGTGATCCCTGATAGTGGAGCTAGGAGTAAGCCCTTAGCATTGCTGGGTGGGGCCCAAAAATTAAACTGAAAAAGAAAAAAATAGAAAGAAAACAATACAAGCTTTATAAAATCAAAGTTCACCCAAGGACACACTGAAGCAACAGTCCTCACCCTCGGCCACACCCTGAGAACATCTGGGAGCTTTGAAAAAACACCCCAGGTCCTAGCTTGGAGATCCAGATCATCTGGCCTGGGGCGGGGTGCAGGCCTTCAGGCCTCTGAAAGCTCCCGCGTGACCACAGCACATGGCACAGCCAGGAACCAGGAAAACAAGCATTTTTCAAAGTTTTCAGCAGGAACGTGTTCCCAAGTGTCCTTTAGGAAATTAGAACAGTTCCGAAGATCCAGAAAGCAGCAGGATTCTTTTCTGTCAGACTTGTCTATGCAAAAGATCACGGGTCACTAGAGGAAACCCAGTGAAAAGTAGATAGGGGGTCTCTGCATTTGCATATCTGTTCAGCACCCCCCTGCTCCCGGTCCCACTGGCCCTACAATCTACTGGACACAAAAGTGGGTTGGTGGCAATCCATGGGGCACAGCTGTGGCATAATGCACTGGGGTCCCAAACACCCCAGTTTAGCAGCCATATTGGCCCA
This sequence comes from Sorex palustris, assembly GCA_028565675.1. Classification (NCBI taxonomy): domain Eukaryota; kingdom Metazoa; phylum Chordata; class Mammalia; order Eulipotyphla; family Soricidae; genus Sorex; species Sorex palustris. The sequence goes on from JAOXYA010078139.1 coordinate 9,572, forward strand.
GAAGGCAGTTCCAAGAAACCTGGAGTTAAGGGAACCCATAAACTTCCTGCTGCGTTAAGCCAGCACAACTGGGTTTTTCTGTTACTTGCAAACCATCCAGATCATAGACCCATTACTCTAATTTGGGGGCCAGAGGAATAGCACAGTGGATAGGGTGCTTGCTTTGCATGCATGCAGCTGACCCAAGTTTGGTCCTCAGCATCCCATATGTTCCCCTGAGGACCACTAGGAGTAATTTCTGAGTGTAGAGCCATTGGTAATCCTGGAGCACCACCAAGTATGGCCACAAAACCACAAAAAACCAAATCCTAAAACCAAAATATTGCTGTACTTATTGGATGTAAGTTTTCTCGCCAGGTAAAGTGGTTTGTTTTTCTGATTTTTTGTCTCTCCCTTCCAGAATGTCAGCTCCCCCCCAGAACTCCATACTTGTCCAGCTTACACACTGCTGCGCCCAGTACCCGGAACCTGCCTGCTGGGGGAATATGGGGCTGGGGATGCACTGGGCAGAATCCCTGGCACTGCTCCAAAGGAAAAACAACAGCACAGCATCGCAGGATATATGTCACAGAGACCAAACTCCTTCTGTCGGCTGCACAGGGAGGCACTGCCCCCATTCCCATCCCCAGTTTAGCCCCCAGCCCAGCCTTCATCCTAGCAGGTGCAAACAGACACCTGCCTTCCTTGTCCAGGACAGTTACTGTCTGCCCACCCACCAATGCGCTAGGTGGGGCCATCCACCAACTCCTAGAGTGGGTCAATGGGCACAGTGTCCCTTTGGGCCTTGGCATCTGAGCACTGCTGTGGGACTTCTAGTTCTGGGTCCTACTGGACGGAAACTGGAGGCAGCGAACAGCCTCTGGTTGGGAGTCTTCAAGATGAAGAACCCCTCCCCCCATTAATCTGGCTTCTCAAGGTACAAAGGGAAGGGTCCAGCCACCCCTACCCCTGCCGCCCCCTATCCTCGCGACCAGTTCCTGATGGTGAATATGAAACTGAAGTAGGCTCAGTGCAATTTCTGGAGTGATCTGCTGCGGTAGCAGCCTCTCATGGCGGTCCTGATAATGAATGAAGGAGTCAGCAGCAGAGACTCTGATCACAGACTAGAAGGTGAGGAGCAGCCACGGTTCCAGCTGCCAGAGCCAAATCTCCCTGAAAGGATGAGAGAGGGGGCGGAGCCACTACTCCTTAGGGAGCCCCAATTTCAGCTCCTGTGGTGCAGATGAAAGAGCCCCCACTCCCTCGGGCCAGTCCTGTCTCAAAGACCCTCATCAAACATGGTCCTGAGGGATCACAGCCAAGACCGGGCCCCTGGGGACAGGACGAGGCTGCTCAGAGCCCCTCCCACTCCCCCCACCCCGGCCCCCAGACTACTGCATTAGTTGGGCCAAGCTGAAAGGGCGCAGCCCTGAGAAGGGCCTGGGCTAATGTGGACTGACAACGCTCCCGCACACTCCCCCGTGGGGGCTCTGCCTCCCAGCTCCATCCCAGGGAATGAATCATGCTGTCAGGTCGAATTTGAGTCTCGGCTGATGGGCTGAGGGGTGCATCCATGCGTTGTGGCAACCGAGGTCAAGGGCAGCTCACTCGCCAGAGGCCCATGCTGAAAAGCCCAGGGACTAGACAGAAAGGAGTTTGCAGAGAAGCTCCTCTCTGGCCCAGGGGTGGCGCAGCACAAACCCTGTTCCTAGAGCAGGGTCCTGTTACACCATCTTAATAAGAGCAGTCGGAATAAATGGGAAATATGATGAAGGAAAGGTAAAGGCCCTCCCGTTGATCGTCGATTTGCTCGAGCGGGCCCAGTAATGTCTCCATTGGAGACTTTGTTGTT
>JAOXYA010078155.1:0-11401 GCA_028565675.1 Sorex palustris
TTCTGCCTCTGCTTTCCCTCCATTGCTGTCTTTCATCTCCCTCTCCACCCTTCCTCCCAATAACGCCCCCCCCCACCCCCTCCCCGATCCCTGCTTTTCTTGGCCAGTCTAAGACCTACTCTCTTCGCAAAGTGTTATCAACAGCAGCCAAGATATAGAAATGACCTGAATGCCCAACTATGGATACAGGGATCAGGAAACAGCAGACACAATGGAATACAATGCCGTTCGTTCTTTTTTTTTTTTTTTCGCTTTTTGGGTCATACCCACAGTGCTCAGGGGTAACTCCTGGTGGTGCTTGGGGGACCCTATGGGATGCCAGGGACTGAACCCAGGTTGGTAGCATGCAAGGCAGCTGCCCTCTCTGCTGTACTATCGCTCCAGCCCCACGATGAGGTTCTAACAAAGAACACTACCGTGCAGTTGATGGCCTTGGCAGATGGCATGCTGAGTGGAAGGGCTCAGACGCAGAATGATCTCTCAGAGGTGAACTCGGAGACGCACAGTGAGGGAGCAACAAAGACCCAAAGGCCCCAACAACAACTACGAGGGAGAACTGATCCACGCAAAGGAGTATGGGGTGTGGGGTCGGGGGAGGGCACAGGGTTGAAAGGGAGGGACCAGGCTGGAGCAATAGCACAGCAGGGAGGGCGATTGCCTTGCACGCAGCCAACCCAGGTTCGATCCCCGGCATCCCATAGGGTCCCCCGAGCACCATCAGGAGTGATCCCTGAGCGCAAAGCCAGGAGTCACCCACTGGATCTGTGCGGCTCAGGGGCAACCCCCACCCCCACCCCCACCCTTCCTGGGAGCAGCTGAAGACAGGCTGCAGCCGGAAGCGGAGGAGGAAGGTACTCCTGGGGGGTGGGAGGGCACAGGGGGGTGTCGAGAGCCCTTCAGAACCACTTTGGGGTGGGGTTTCCTAGAGAAAAGCCCGCCACCAGGCCAAAGCTCTGGCCTTTTGGTGGCCTTTTGCCAGTCCTCTCTGCCTTGATCACTCCTCCCCACTAGGCACTCAAAGGCATCTCAAAGGGCCTTTCAAAGGCCTCCACACCTTTGGATGCTGGGGGGGGGGGGGGGGTGCTGAGGTGGGAGTGGGGGGAATCTTTCTCTCATCATAGCACAGCAGGGCTCAACCCGGAAACCAGGGCAAGGGGAGGGTCAGCCTAAGCCTTAGTGATGCCCTGGACGCTCCGTCTGCCTTGTACTGTGTCCACCACCCTCGCCCTCCAGAGGGGCTGTGCCAGCATGCCAGGCGGGTCCTCTCAGAGCAGACTGGGCACTAGGATGCCCAGGGCTCCTGCTCCAGGGCTGCCCCGGGTACAGCGAGAGGGGGCCCCACCTGGCGGGACTCCAGTCACCTCCGACTCCCAGGCGCTCAGCAGGGGCCGACACAGACTGGGAAATAACCGGCCCAGAAGGGCCTTTCCCTGATGTAGGACCAATGCTGGCCTCTGCCCATCCCCTGGCCACTGGGCCAGTGTTAGGCCTCCAGCTCAGGGCAACCTGAGAATGGGAATAAGTCCAGCAGTGCCTGGCATTTGCCTCCACCTTCTTGGGGGGTCCAAAAGGAGAGCCAGGATGGGGAATATTGAACATGCTGCACCTCACTGGCACCTGAAAATAAGATTTGTTACAGGATCAGGGGCTGGAGCAATAGCAGGGCGGGAAGGGTGTTTGCCTTGCACACAGCCGACCTGGGTTCGATCCCCAGCATCCAGTAGGGTCCCCCAAGCACCTCCAGGAGTAACTCCTGAATGCAGAGCCAAGAGTCAGCCCTGAGTATCACCAGGTGTGACGCTAAAAAAAATAATAATAATAAGATGTTACAGGGTCATGAGCTGGAGCGATAGCACGGTGGTAGGGCGTTGGCCTTGCATGTGACCTGCCCAGCTGACCCGGGTTCAATTCTTCTGCCCCTCCCAGAAAGCCCGGCAAGCTACCTAAAGTATCTCGCACACCAAGCCTGGCAAGCTCCCCGTGACATATTCGATAAGCCAAATACAGTAACAAGAAGTCTCACAATGGAGAATGAAGTCCCAAGGAACCCAGATAACATGGAACTTTGTGACCTTGGATTCTGGATTCAACAGGACCTGGAACAGAGATCCTCTGCCTGCTTCTCCCAGTCTCCAGTGACTCAGGGATCATACCGATAAGCCACATCCTGCCGGCACCAGAAAATCTTCCCATCGGCCACCCTCCAGAACTCAGGATGCTCTTCCCAGACGGGAGTATAAAATGAGGCTCCCATAACCATCCCACCAGACTCTGCTCCAGGCTGTTTTCACTCTGGGTGCCTCAGAGTGGGGCCGGTAAGAGCCCTCCCCACCCCAAGGGACCCAGCCCTGGCAGCTGACCTCTACTACCCAACCACCACCACGCTCCAGGCCGCGTTCCGAACCGACACATCGGAAGAGACTTCCTACCCATTTTTCGTACTTACCACACCATATTTGATGGGGTTCAGAAAGTAGACAACAAATCATAGAGAGAAATATATAAATATATGCCTCTCGGAGAGCCTGGCAAGCTACGAAGAATATCCCACCCGCATGGGCAGAGCCTGGCAAGCTCCCCGTGGCGTATTCGATATGCCAAAACCAGTAATGACAACAGGTCTCATTCCCCTGACCCTGAAAGAGACTCCAATCTCTCCTCCAGTTGGGGAAAAAGCCTCCATCTTTTCTCCAATTGGGAAAAGATGAGTAAGAAGAGGCTGCTAAAATCTCAGGGCTGGGAGGAATAGAAATGTTACCTGCACCCACTCGAGTAAATCAACGAACAATGGGATGACAGTGACAGTGATACAGTGATTTTCATGTCTCATAAACTGCGCTCGTTTTTATCATCTGAATGACCCTGTGGACCTCCTTCCGTGTTGCAGTTACAAAGCGGCCTCTTCAGCAGGGGCAGATGACAATACGCAGACCTGCTGGACAGCAAGCCCTCAAACCCCACAAAGAAGAGGCGTCCCCCAAACCCTCCCTCGTCCCCCAAACCCTCCCTCTTACGACCTGTCCATTTTCCTCCTGCATCCAGGTACACAGGGATTAGGATGGTTACAGAGTGGGTCCATTTATAAACATCTTACACACACACACACACACCCCAGAACCGAGGAAGGCCCGAGGGCACCCCAGCACTGCAAGGTGGAAAACGGCGCCAACGTGAAGGAAATAAGTCTGGCGAGGAGGAGAAGGGGCTCGAGCAAGCTCTGACTGCAGACGCTCCCGAAACAGGCCCAACACCGCAGATCTCGCCACACTGACCTGCACAGCTGCCCGCAGGGGGCCCAGAACCCCAGCCCAAGGCATCTCCATCTCCGCACATGGCATCTTCTGCGGGGATGTGCAGGAGGAGGAGGAGGAGGAGGAGGAGAGGGGCCCGGAGGGGTCCCTTCTCGTTGGCCTAGAAGGGAACCGTGTAGAACAAAGACATTAGATGATGTCAAGGAAGGGGGGTGTGAGGGGAGCAAGAAGAGGGAAGTTGTGGGGGCCCGCCTGGACCTGACAATCCCCGGCCCCCCAGAGGGTCCCCTGAGCACAACTAGGGCTGATGGGGGATTCAGGAGCTGAAGAGAAGGGGGCTTAAAACCCCCAAACTAAACTTCCCTTGGGATCTCTCCTCTCCTTTCCCTCCCCCCTCTTCTCCCTCTCTCTCTCCCCCCTCCCTCTCACACCCCCCCCCACACACACACTGTGGCTGTGGACACAGGGTCCTGCTCCTGAGAGTGGGCGCTCTTCCCTCTAGCTCAGCCCAGGGCATCTGTGGGGCCAGACCCAGGCCTGAAGGACGCCACCTACAGCCACACACAGCCCCCCCCCCGCCCCCTGCACCCCTCGGGAAGGGCCACAAGGCCGGAATCTCTGGGGCTCCCCTCTCCCTCGTGGAAGGAGGCCGGGTAAGAAAAGGAGCTTGGAGCAATAAAGTTGAAGCTCTTTTATTTTTCGGGGGGAGAGGGGGTCACACCCAACGATGCTCAGAGCTTGCTCTGGGCTCAGGGATCACTGGGGGGGGGTTCCTATGGGATACCAGGGTGTCAAACTAGGGTCACCCGTGTGCAAGGCAAACAGCCTCCCCACTGCACTATCGCTGGGCCCGAAAGCCCGGTTCTTAAATTCCTCTGTGCTCCCATGATTCACAGGGTCTCCCCTGGACCAGACTTGGGATTAAGGAGATCCACAGGGGGTGGCCGAGACCCCCAGCCCCCTCCCGACCCCCCCATCCCCTGGCCTCCACTTCCTCCCTGCTCTCCCACCCCACCACAAGTCTCCTGCTACAAAGATCCCCTTACATGACTTCTCCTCCCCAGAGGGAAGGGAAATGTATCCAGCGCGAGGGTCTAAAAATACTGTGCCCAAGAGCGGGTGATTTCCATGGTTACCAAAAGACCCTGTTGCAGCTCCGCTAGAACAGGCTGCCGCGACCAGGGGGGGGTGACGGGCTCAGCGGCAAACAACACGTTGCCCAAAATAGCACCAAGGACCCAAGGCCGGGGCTCAGGGCCCAACCCCCCCCACTGCCTGGCACCCCAGGGAAACGCACGATCAGGATAAAAGGGTCTGACCTGCTTCTGAGAAGGGAACAAAACTTGTCCCCAAACCTGCTCCCCCCGAATCCTGGGACTCTGCCCCAGGCTGTCATCCAAACAGCAAGTGCATCCCGCCAGAGCTAACCAGACTCATCCATGACACCAAAGGATGGAGGATGGCAGGGGGTGGGGGGCTTCGGTAGTTTTTATCACGTGACCTGATATGGCCTGAGAGACATGGGGAGCCTGTATTGCAAACCCGAACACCCAGAAGGAGAGAGAGAGTAAGAGGGAATGTGCCTGCCACAGAGGCATGGGGGGAGGGGAGAAGGTGGGAAGGGGTGGGGGTGGCGGGAGGGATACTGGGAACACTGGTGGTGAACGGGCACTGGTGGAGGGATTGGGACTCGACCACTGTATGACTGAAACGTCTGCACTGTCCTCCCATTGTTCATTGATTTGCTCAAGCGGGCCCAGTAACAACTCCATCGTGAGACTTTGTTACTGTGTTTGGCATATTGAATACGTCACGGGGAGCTTGCCAGACTTTGCTGCGCGGGCGAGATACTCTCGGTAGCTTGCCGGGTTCTCCGAGAAGGGTAGAAGAATTGAATCCGGCTCGGCCGGGCCGGCTGCGCACAAGACAAATGCCCTACCCGCTGTGTTATCGCTCCAGCCACGTAATCACGAAAATCTAAGTCTGTAACTGTATCTCACTGTGATTCATTAAAAAAAAAATATATATATATATACATATATATATAAAGTAAAGTAAGTAAAGTAAATATATATATTTATATTATATATTATATTTATTATATTCATATATTATATTTTATATATTATATATATATATGAAACAGGACACAGGGATACCCTTGATGGAAAGGCATGCAGTGACCACACAAGTATGTACCTACAAACACACAGAGGGCGCATACCTATTCTGGGTTCTGGAAAGAAGTGGATTCTATTTACATTTCCACACATGCCTTCCGGGCTAGAGCCACAGTACGGTGGGGAGGACATTCGCCTTGCACGCCACCAACCTGGGTTCGATCCCCGGCATCCCATAGGGTCCTGAGTGCAAAGTCGGCAGGAACCCCTGAGCATCGGCTGGGTATGACCCAAAATAGAGCTGCTCAGGCCAACTGCAGCTCCTGGACACACGGGGGCGCCATCACCCATGCCTGCAAGGCCGGGCTTGGAAGGGCAGTGACGGATTCTCTCTCCCTCTGCTCACTTAGAACCAGCGGACCTTCTCTGGGCTCTGGACGGCGTGTCTCTCTGTCTGTCCCCTCTGTGATGCTCCCAGAGCTCAGTCATCATGTCCCGCACCCGTGGGTTGCCCCGGAGACAAGAAAAGGCTTCCATGGTTGGGGGGAAAAAGGGGGAGTCCACCCGTGCACTCACAAGGGGCGCAGAGGGGATGCTGTCCTGTGCAGTCGAGTTAAAACCGGGGGAGGAAAGGGCAATACAAGGGCCAGAGCGATAGCACAGTGGGGAGGGAGTTTGCCTTGCATGCGGCCGACCCGGGTTTGATCCTCGGCATCCCCGCCCTAGGGTTCCCCGAGCACCACCGCCAGGAGGGATTCCTGAGTGTAGGGCCAGAAGTCAGTCCTGAGCATTGCTGGGTGGGACCCAAAAAGCCAAAAAAGTGAAAAGTTAAAAAAAAAAAGAGAGAGGCTGGAGAGATAGCACAGCAGGTAGGGCATTTGCCTTGCATGCGGCAGACCCGGGTTCGATTCCCAGCATCCCATACGGTCCCCTGAGCACCACCAGGAGTAACTCCTGAGTGCAGAGCCAGGAGTAACCCCTGTGCATTGCCGGGTGTGACCCAAAAAGGAAAAAAAAAGAAGAAAGGAAAGAAAGGGTAATACATGTTCCAGGCAGCCCAAGATGCCCAGGGAAGGCATGCCCACCCTGTGGTTGGGGTCAGGCCAAAGTCCTGGGGACTGTGGTCAACATCTCCCTCTCCCCGCTCTGAGCTCAGGACAGGGGGCGGGGGGGGGGCAGACACGAGATGACACTCATCAACCTAATCCATGGGGCTTAAATGAACTCTTCAGAGAAGCAGAATGTTCTCCCACTAGGAGACCTGGGAATGCAGCGCGGAGTGTGACACACCTCTGGAGGGTTTTAATGATTTCCCTTTGATGAGAAGCCGTGCGTATCTCTGCCCGGGATGAAGTCACCCTGGGTCTCAGCCCTTTGGTTTTCTCAAAGTAAATCCACAGTCTCCCGTGGCTGTGTTTTGGCACCAGCAGGAAACCACCTTGCATCTCTATGAGAAGCACCTGTATATAAATATGTACATATGGGGGGGGATGGAAGGAGGGAGGGAAGCTGGAGATACTGGTGGCAGAAAATGTGCACTGGTCGAGGGATGGATCTTGGGACATTGGATGATCGAAACCCAATCATGAACAGCTTCGTAACTGTGGATCTCAAGGCAGTTTAATAATATAAATAAAAATAGAGTAGCACCGTAGCACTGTCTTCCTATTGTTCATCGATTTGCTCGAGCGGGCCCAGTAACATCTCCATTGTGAGACTTGTCACTCTGTTTGGCATATTGAATACGTCACAGGGAGCTTGACAGGCTTTTGCCGTGCGGGAGAGATACTCTTGGTAGCTTGCCAGGCTCTCCGAGAGGGGTGGAGGAATCGAACCCAGATTGGCCAAGTTGGCCACGTGTAAGGCAAATGCCCTACCCACTGTGCTATCGCCCCAGCCATAAATAATAGAGTTGGGTGAGAAAAAAATCATATATATTTTTATGTAATATTTGAATAACTTTTACCTATCCGGACTTAGGGCCATACCCAACAATGCTCAGTGGATAGTCCTGGGGGTGGGGGGAAGCCCTCAGGGAGCCAGAGTGATAGTCCAGCAGGTCTGGGGCATTTGCCTTGCACACGGCTGACCCGGGTTTGATCCCCAGTATCCCATGTAGGGTCCTCCAAGCCCGCTGGAAGTGATTCTGGAGTACAGAGCCAGGAGGAACCTCTGAGCATCACAGGGTATGGCCTCAAATAGAAGATAAATAAATGTGGCAGGCAGAGGTAACTCAAAGGGTCGCGTGTGTGCAGGATGCCTGAAGCACTGAGTTCATGCCCAACATGGCCCGGTCCCCAGCACCACCAGCTATGGCCCTGGGCGCCCCTCAAGCCCCACCTCATGGGGCCCCTATTGTAAAATAAAGTGTCAAGATTGGAGCAATAGGTCAGCAGGGAGGGCCTTGCTCACAGCCAAGCTGGGTTCAATCCCTGCACCCCATAGGGTCCCCGAGCCCCACCAGGAGTGATCCTTGAGCACAGAGTCTGGGGCAAACCCTGAGCCCCACGAGATATGGCAAACAAAAAAAAAGGTTAAAAATTAAAAACTAAGGGGACTGCAGCCATAGCACAGCAAGTAGGGTGTTTGCCTTGCATGCAGTCAACCCAAGTTCAATTCCCAGCATCCCATAGGGTCCCCCAAGCACCACCAGGAATAATTCCTGAGTGCATACGCCAGGAGTAACCCCTTTTTATCACTGGGTGTGACCCAAAAAGAAAAAAAAAGAAGAAAATTAAAAACTAAATTAAAGTGCCCTTTGGCAGGTTAGAGAGATAGTGCAGTGGGTAGGGCATTTGCCTTGCATGTGGCCGACCGGGGTTCGATCCCCAGCACCCCACAGGTGATCCTGCCAAAAAGTGATCCCTCAGCATAGAGCAGAGGTAACTTCTGAGCACCACTGGGTACAGGTCCCAAGGTGTTTTTAGAAAGCTTTTTAGATGCTAAACACTTACTAAACCACATAACTCACCCTCATGAGGCAGTTAAGTTTTGACTGATTTTAGTACACGCTTGCCTATTTCTAATCCTAAAACAACCTACCTACAAAAGTCATGATCCAGACCCAAAGCAAGCACCTGACTCTGTCCTATCTCTTCAATCCCAGGAACCCTTTATTTTTTGGGGGGGGGGGGCTGGTGTTGTTGTCGTCACATTCAGAGATGCTCAGGTCTGACTTCCAGCTCTGCACTAAGGCATCCTCCTGGTGGGGTTTGGGGTACGGGAGATAAAACCGGGTGGGCCACATGCAAGGCCAACGCCCTCCCTGCTGCCCTAGCGCCCCACTCCCCACCCCCACACCAGAAATCTTTTGAACGACCCCCTGTGAATCTCTTCTCCCAGACCATCTCACCCCATCTCACTGGCCTTGGCAGAACAGCCTTCCCGCATGCATGCTGACTCTCCCCAAGTTCCCCCAGCGGCAGCAGGTCTCCCCAGCTCGCCCTGGGCTCATTGAACGGCCGCCCTTCCTTCCACGTCTCCTCCCCGCCACGCTCCTGCTCCCATCCCTCCACCCCTGAAACTATCTCACGGAGTCCCAGGGACTGAGAAATTGCCATGATAAAGGAAGCACCCACCTCAGAAACGCCCATCTGAAGAGATAGTGGGGGGAGGGGCAGAGCAATAATACAACAGCGATAGTACAGTTTGCCTTGCATGCAGCCAACCCAGGTTCAATTCCCAGCATCCCATAGGGTCCCAGAGCACATCCAGGAGTGATTTCTTAGTGAAGAGCCAGGAGGGACCCCTGAGCATTGCCGGGTGTGACCAAAAAAGCAAAAGAGAGAGGGAGGGGGGGAACTTGGGACTAGAGCGAAACCACAGAGGGAACGGAATTGTCCTGCACTTGGCAGAACCAGGTTTGATCCCTGAGTACCCCCAGGTGTGTCAGAAAGAAAAAGAAAGAAAGAAAAAGAAAGAAAGAAAGAAAGAAAGACAGACAGACTGGGGCTGGAGCAATGGTATCACAGGTAAGGCCCTTGCTTTGCACACATCTAACCTGGATTTGATCCCCAGAACCCCACAGGGTCCCTTGAGTAATCCCCAGGAATCCCCAGTGATCTGTAGGGTCCCCAGGAGTGATCCCTGAGCCAGGAGGAGGCCCTGAGCATGGCTGGGTGTACCCCCTACACACAGAGAAATGTAAAACAGGAACGCCAGTGCACTGGGGTCACTAATCACCGCACATCACTCCAGTCCTAATTCTATCTTTTTAAATGACAATAATGTATTTAGAGAAATTAGTATTTAGATGACTCAGAGGCCAATTAACCTGCATGCTGAGAAATAAGCCACTCTTGATATTTGAAAAATAGTACAATTCACCGTATTAGAACATGACAAAGAAAAATGATTCACTGCATGAGTTACGAAATTCAACACCTATTCATTCATATTTTGTTTTAAAAAAATTCTCTTCATGAGCTGGGGATTCCTCTTAGCTTCTCAAACTACCAGATATCTTAAAGTATTCTGTATTATGTTTAGTTTTCTGATTTTTTAAAGACTTTTTTCCATACATAGAAAAAGGCAAAAAAAAAAAGAACGGTATATACAGAGAATTGCATAAATGAATTTCTTTAAAATGAAGATCCTGCGGAAAACTCCAGGGGATAAATGAAGGAAGGTCCAGAAAGGAGAAGAATACAAAATGCTTGGTGCTGTGAGGGGGTTGGGCTGGAGCGATAGCTCAGTGGGTAGGGCATTTGCCTTGCGTGCAGCCAGCCTGCTGAGCCTGGTTCGATTCCTCCGCCCCTCTCAGAGAGCATCTCGCCCGCGCGGCAAGGCCTGGCAAGCTCCCCATTATGTATTTGATATGCCAAACACAGTAACAACAACTCAAAATGGAAACGTTACTGGGCCTGCTCAAGCAAATCGATGAACAACAGGAGGACAGTGCAGTGCTACAGTGAGTGGGTTGGGCAAACCCAAAGTACTAATGGGAACAGAACCAGTGACCACTTCCTGGGAGTCATCTATGAGATTTCCTATGAGGGGCTGAACTGATAGCACAGCGAGGAGGCCATTTGCCTTGCACACACCCGACCCAGGCTCCGTCACCAGCATCCCAATGGGTCCCCCGAGACCACCAGGAGCGATCCCTAAGCACAGAGCCAAGAGTAAGTCCTGAACATCGCTGTGTGTGGCCTCCAAACAAAACCAAAATTTAAAAAAAAATGTTAAGGAACGATAGTTCACTGCGTAGGGTGTTTGCTTTGTATGCAACCAACCAGGATTCAATCCCCGGCAGCTTGTAGGGTCCCCTGAGCACTGCCAGGAATAATTCCTGAGTGCAGAACCAGAAGTAACCCCCGAGCATTGCTGGGTGTTACGCCAAAAAGCCAAAAAAAAATTTTTTTAAAGATTTCCCATAATTCCTGTTCTTCAATCCAGGCTGGAGCAACAGCACAGCGGGTAGGGCGTTTGCCTTGCACTCAGCCAACATGGCCGACCCGGGTTTGATTCCCAACATCCCATATGGTCCCCTGAGCACTGTCAGGAGTAATTCCTGAGTGCATGAGCCAGGAGTAACCCCTGAGCATCGCCGGGGTTAAAAAAAAGCAAATAAATAAATGTAATGTCATATTATTGGTTTGTTTTTGTTGGGGGCGACTCCCAGCTACACTCAGGGCTTACTCCTGGCCCTGCATGTAGGGAATCACTTCTGATGTAGTGCAGGGAACCACATGGGGTGCTAAGGATCGAACTCAGGTCTGCTGTATGCAGAACAAACACCCTACCCACTTCACTTTCTTTTCAGACCCTCCAATGTTGGGGATTTTTTTTTTTTGGCTTTTTGAGTCACACCTGGCGATGCTCAGGGGTTACTTCTGGCTCTGCACTCAGGAATTACTCCAGGCGGTGCTTGGGGCACCATATGGGATGTCAGGGATCAAACCTGGGTTGGCTATGTGCAAGACAAATGCTTTATCCGCTGTACTATTTTTTTTAATTTAATTTATTTATTTATTGAATCACTGTGGGAAAAGTTACAAAGCTTTCAGGTTTAGGTCTCAGTCATGCAAATAT